>PIJE02000008.1:1522441-1524941 GCA_002895965.2 Coryphaenoides rupestris | reverse complement strand
ACAAATGTGCATGTATGTAAATAAAGTGGGTAGCAGCTAGGAGACTACCCTTCAATAGCAGACAAATGGGATTGTATTAAACCTTTATATAACATATATATATCCTGCCGGGAACTCAAGTCTTTCAGTGTATATACTGTATCTGGTGTAATGTGTGGAGACGCCAACAGAGGGGGCAATAGAGGCAGAAAGGGAAGACTGAGGATGAGGCGTCGCCATGGAAACTCAAGACTGTTTTTGAGTGAACAAGGCCATGTCCTCTGTCACTGATGGAGCGCACTTTAACCCCGCCCACTCCCAGCACCCCCACCACAATGTCCCCAGACTCCATACTGTCTGACACACACACACACACATTGATAAGACTTTAAGATTTATATATATTAATATAAATATATCATTAACCAGGGCTGTGCTTCGTCCCATTTTGAGGAGGTGTGTAATCACAGAGTGTATAATGAATTAAAGCCATGTACTGTACATAGTTAACCTTTCACCTTTCGCTGGTCACTTGTACTTTTAGATTCAGGAGAGCCAATTTAAAAAAAAAAAAAAAAACTATATTAAGTCACTACTACTCACGTTTGTTGACTTTGAAGGATGTCACTTTTTGTAAATGTAGGAGTAATGTGATTTTCATTTTCATTTTTGTGGGTGGAGGAGGGGTTTAGACGGTCAAAAGTGCAAGTTTTATGTTTTATAATAGTTTTTTCATTCTTTTTTTTCCCCCACTCTTAAAAGCACTTTGTCTTCGAGCCGAGCCGATCTATCTGCTTGTTAACAGCTTTGGAGGCATCAATGGGGAGGGGCTTGTCGCTAAGCCTGAGGTACTCTGGGTAAATTCTAATCTTTTAATGACCAACGCTACCTCCCCGAATACCCAACTTTATTGACAAAATGGCTTCTTTCTCGTTGGTAATGCGTCTCACCTCCAGCTGACACTGTCCACCCGCCATGCCTAAACCTTAAGTGACACAGACACACATACATAAACACACACATGCAGACGAACATATCTCGTTTCTACGTCCCGAAAAGTGAGTGTTGTTGTTTAGCTACTTATGTTGTGATCGATTTCTTTAGTTTTTGCTCTGATCATGTAGATACTTTGTAGCTGGAGCTCTCACTCACTGGTTGTTTATGGGGTCGTATCCCCAACCATGTCCCCCAACACCACATCATTAGGCATTACACCAGCCTCTTCACCTCCCCCTCTCTCTCCCCCTCTCTCTATTACTCCCTGGATTATCAGTTTTAGCCTCCATCGCCCCAGATGTTATTCATATAACTCTATGTCTCTCTCTCTCTCCCTCATTTACTCACTCGCTCATACACACTGAGACTCACACTCCTAAATCTATATGAGTGACAGATTCATTAATTATGCCCAGCGTGGAAAGGCAAACTTTGACTGTTAGGCTTCTGTGCCCCAGAGCTTTGAACAAAAAAAAAATCTTTCTTTTGACTCCCACCAACGTTTTTTTTTGGAAGTGGTAGCCTGGCTCTAGTTGGACCCTAAAGACACGATGGTCTCGTTGCAATGACACAAGTCTGTTCCATTCTGTTACAAACGGACACATCTAAGGTGTAATTTAGTTCGGTGATGCTAGGGTGGCTGTAAGCTCAAAGCGAGGTGTTGCACAAAGCCCTGGGAGCTTCTGAGAGCAACACTAGGGCTCGCTGTAGTCGCTGAGTAAAAAAAAAAAAAGACAATCTTCAGGCTGACCGTCTAAAGTATTTACTCATGTATAATGATGTTTAAAAGTCTTGCTCACTTTCCAGTGTTAACTTGTGGTGAAGACGGTTCTATCTAGTCTGTTTTGATTCTAATTGTTCTCTGATAAGTGATTCATATTATTTTATTATTATAAATAACTACCAATGTTATAAATATCCCACCCATCGCTGATGGTAAATTGTCATGGTAATGACAAGTTTATTTAATATTTCTTCTTTTTTTTGTGTAGGTTAGGCATCTTGCATTATTTTTAACTTATTTTTCTTTTTTTAATTATCAAAGATTTAGATAAATATATTTTTTTCGTTTCTGTCATCTTTTCGGTTTGGTTTTTCTTTTATATGGGTGTTACTAATATTGCACGATTTTCTTTTATTTTGTAATGTCATGAAACAAACAACACAACTGTTGTGATATTAGTGCTTGTGTGGCTATGGACATAGGCGCTAAAAACAAGTTTGATTGAATTGACCAGTTCGATGCTGCAATCTTCTCTTCAAGTAGGCCTACCAACTAGACTGCAGGGGTTCTCATCTAATTTATTTCCGACCAGACTGATGTCAATGCATGGGTGCTAAAATGAGCTAAGATTTAAGGACGAACCATGTTACAAGACATCCAGTGTAATATCACACACATACACTCACACAGCAGACACGCGTACACCGCACAAATAGATTTGAGAAAACAAAAGAATTTGAAACTTTAAAATAAATTATAGCTAATATATTGTGTTCGGCTAGTCTGCTTTTTTTGTTGTAA
>PIJE02000008.1:1369941-1519941 GCA_002895965.2 Coryphaenoides rupestris | reverse complement strand
AATAATATAACCTTGTTTACTTTGCAACTAGTTAATTCAACATGGCCTTTGTATAGTGATACATAGATACTGAGGCCATGCCAATCAATATTGTGCCCCATCCTCCAACACATATTGCTACCTAACTTGGCCTCTCCCACCATGGCTGGCTTCAGCCCTGGCCAATCATTAACTCTCCATGATGGTCACTCCCCTCGCCTTGGTTTGCTTTGTTGTTACTGCCCACCGTGTGAAAGTTTCCAGATAAGACTCATGTACACCCATTGTCTCTCTGAAGATGCTTGGTCAATACTTACTTCAAGATTTTTTTGCCACAGTGACAGTTGACTTACACCAGCCAATCACACGAGACCACAGCAAGACCCTATCTTAATAATAAAGTAAAATAATCAAACTAAGAATGAACGGTCTGGAATATCAGCCCTGCCTTCAAACATGTGTGATCTGTATCCATGTGTTTGTGTCATTGACTATTACCAAGAAGAAGAGGAAGCCCCGCATAGGGAGGAGGACACAGCAGAGTATCGCTGACCAACATTCCCTCAGCGAAGTATTTAAGTTGGATTCTAATCCCCTCCCCTTTTCCCCCACGTTTGAATTAAATTGTTTGTTTTAAATAAGCTGTAATAAGCTAATTAAAAAGTTTGTTACTCCGCAACCCTGGTTTCTGTCTGCTCATTCCAATTGGTCCACCCACTACACTGTCTGTGCATATTCCCATCAACATAACATGCCCCCATGACTTGGTCCTACGGCGAGGATTTTTATGTTTTATATTTGCACATATACAAAAACCTGTTGATATTTTGAAGTCTTTAAAAAAAAAAAAAAGGAAAGTAGGTGTGTTTCTCCTTCAGACCAGAAATGCAGGCTTTTCTTTTGGCCATGCATCTCTACCCCAGCCTTGCAAACTGTTGAGCTGACTGAAAATGCTACTTTCGGAATAAGGCCTTATTCAGAATAAACTGTTTACATGACCCGTATCAACTTTGGCATGTTGTCATAGTCGGACTAATAGTGGAATATCAGTGTGTAAACGTAGTCACTGTCAGTACTAGTAGGCGGAGCCTGGTTCTCATCAGGGGATCAGCTCCTCCCCTCTGACCAGAGGACCAGACGGGTGTCTACGGGAGCCCACGAGGTCCGGGCCCGTCCTGCTTGTTTTCCCACCTCTTGATTCACCATTCATGCGAGCGCTCAAAGACACCCACACCAGGGCCATGAGGAAAGCTTGCCATAGCCAGGGAGGAGAAGTGCCTGCATCCTCTGATCCTCAGGGGGAGAGGTTCTGGGCAGCCAGCGGAGGCTAAAAGTAGACCGCGTTGTTCAGTGAGCTGGCGAAATGAATGACCCCATAGGGGAGGAGGGGGGGGGGGAGTGATGGAGGAGAGGTCATCCATTGTTGGCTGGTTGGCTGGTTCTCCCCCCCCCCCCCCCCCCCCCCCCCCTCTCTAAACCATGCTCCCCGTGAGGCCTGTGGGCTGTGTTGAAGGAGGAGGAGGCGGGGGGAGCATGAGGAGGGTAGGAGGGTGACCGCTCCTGCTTTTGTGGCCCTGCTAGGGGCCTTGCTGGACTCGGAGGCTGCCAAATATTTGAGGCCCTTTCCCCAGAACACAGACACACACACACACACACATGCCCGCACACAGAGTTATGTGGTCTTCTCCAAAACAAACCCTGAGGAAGCAGATAAGGGTGTTAGCTTTTAGGAGTCATGCGACTGGTTTCCTGACCCTGAACAGAGGTAAACAATGTAGGCTCTGGCACGGTAGGAAAAAAGTTTAGGATGTACTGTGTTGTTGTATATTGCTGAGAAATTTTGTTTAGACACAACGTGAACCGTTTTATCTCAGCATTCTGATGGTTTGTTGAGGGAGCATTCAGTTTATTTACAATCAAGTGAATTGTAATTTCTTGATTTATTAGTTTTTATTATTTATATTATTTATAATTTTTTCGCTGTTCAAAGCTATGGCCCACCCCAACTCTGAACGTTCAAAACGTTCATTTAGATGGACACAGTTCTGTGGACTAACAGTAGCATTGTAATACTCCCCTCATCTTTGGAGGTGGAAAAATTAAATGTGTGAATGTGAAATAGTTAGGGATTGTAATTATGAACAACTGGGACAAAACTCTGCTGTTCAATAACACAAAGAAGTACACAGTACCAGACAAAGTCACAGAGTGTCTCTTAAATTTGGTTTATTCAAACAAAAAAGTACCAAGGCAATGCTACACTTTATTAAAGTATCTGCGTAGCTTAAACAACAAAATGACATCAATTCCTCACACCTCAAACGTATAATATAGTTTTCAAAGCTATAAGGCTACATCTTGTCAGCATGTCATGTCGACATACATGACACCTACTCTTCTACACACTTTTGAAACATGCACACAGGTTGATTATACTGGAGTGTACTGAGCTAACTCAGTGCTAAAACTAGTAGCCTAGCCTTATTTACTCTGAAACGGCAGATCCTTACCATGACACCCCCCCCCCCCCCCCCCGGGGATCATTGATTCCCAGCTCTCATCCCAATCAGATTAGGCTGCAGTCAATAAGACAAATGTTCAAAGGTCACCCTTTGTACTGTCGATAGGCCACCACCCCGCCCCCCCCACCCTGTAGCAATGTTTAACATTCTTCAATTTCGGCCGCAACAAAGACAAGACGATAGCACTTGTTTTTTTAACAAGACAAATGGTCTGTTTCATTCACTGGTTTCTTAGTAACATTACACTTAAATTGCCAGATGGCAAACTTTGGTTTGACGGTAGCACTTAGCAGCAATATGTATTCACACACTTCAATAGCACAGAATATGACTTTATTGATTAACTGTTTCTTGAATGCCAAGGGTTCCACTGCCTACTCCTCCCCAGAGGACCAGGAACGGCCCTCTTCTTCAGAATCCTCTGAATGGGTCAGGCCCTCGTCAGAGGCGTCCTTACATTCATACAGCTCCCTCCCCGATGACCTCGGCTGAAACCTTTCCTCCGTAACTTGGACGGTAGACGAGCCCTCCTCCAGGCTTGAGATCCCCATTGCTGCATGCTGGTTGTCTGAATGACCCAAAACCAGGTTGTCACCTGAGCTGCTGTTCTGGTTAGGTTCCCTAGTGGCTTCATGATAGGAAGATGTTGGTTGATAGTCGGCGCCGGTCAATGCAGAGCAACCCCAGAAATCTGCATTTACATCTGAAGCGAAGAAACTGTGAAGGTCTTTTTCGTTATAACTTGTCTTCTTTATAGATTCTGTTGAGCTCTCGACCTGAAGAATATCCCTCTTGCCTTGCATGGCGTCAGGAAAATCGGCATTGCTTTCAGTTGTAGCGTCCAGACTCTCACACCTTTGACCCGCTGCAAACTGAACAATGGCTTCGGTGGTGGCTTCGGAGCTCCCTAGCACTTCCTGTTTCATCGTGTGTGCAGCTTCAGAACAACCCTGCGCATCTGCATCCACATCCACAGATTGCTTTGGAGGAGTTTCAGATTCCTCCACAGTTTCAGCCATGTGTAACTCATGAGAGACAACTGTGGACTCTAACAAGGCATCTTGAAGGTCTGCAGATCCCAGCTCTGTGGAGATGGGCTGGGGGTACGGGCTAACATTGGCTAACTCATCTCCTGAGCTGTTAGATTGCTCTATACGGCAGTCAGCAATGTTCTCCTGTCCATCAAATCCTCCATGGAAGTCGGACTCATCGTCTGTTGCATCAGCATGTGTTACCATGGGCACATTTTGATCGTCAAATTCTTCTGCGATCGGCAGGTTATTTCTGGCTTCATCATCCTCATCCTCAACGTGGAGCTTGTCATCAAAGAACAATTGCTCATTAGGCCTTCCACCAGTAGCGCTGGTGGAAACAAGTCCCTGGTGTGCCTTCATGCTTGGCGCTACACAGACAAACATTTCCTCTCCTATTGTCTCCCCTGCTCCTTGTGATGTGGTTTCCTGGATGGATGTGGCTAGCTCACTCTTGCTAGCCTGATGTTGTGCAAAGTGTGCACTGTATGTTGCTGTGGTCAAGCCCTCCAACTCTAGCTCCACTAGTCTGTCCACATCCTCTAAATCTTCACTGTAATCCGCATTCACATCCGAGTACATCTTGGGTGTCACCAGCTGGGAGAGGTCTTCTGTCTCCTCATCTGAATGCTCTCGGTCAACTTTCATAGCCACTTGACTTTGTTCCCTGTCCTCATTCCCATCTGTTCTCAACATGGTGCGACCCTTCGTGACCACATCATGCTGGTCATCACCGGGAGCATCGATCATATCATAGTCCACTTCCTCTGCCTCCTCCTCCGTCTCTTCGCACAGATCCTCCATGGTTCCAAATCTCTTGGACTTGCTATCACTCCAGATTCCACTTCCTGTTTCTCCAGCCTCCATCTTGTCTTCCCCATCGCTCGATTCGCTCTCATCACAGTGTGAGGCCTGGGTGTTCCCGTCTGTCTCGTCGCTCTTGTACCGAATCAGGGGTCGGGTGTCGGCCAACGTATTGTCCTGTGCATAGCTGTCACTCTCTAGCTCCGTCCTCCATGATACAGACACATTCTGGGAGTCATCATCGTCTTCATTGTCTTCCTCATCATTTACATTTTCTTGACCTTGTTCCAATAGTGTGACCTGGCCTTGTGTGTCGTCGTGTAATTGTGTCCCAGTGTGTGAAACAATCGAGCTTGAATGAACATGCTCTTCTGTGAAGGCTACATTCACTTGAGTCACTTCTTGCTCTCCTGGCTCTTTTGGTTCCCGGTTCTCTTCTGGTTCTCCATGTCCGGTATCCATTTCCAAGCTGTGTTCTTTCTGCAGCGCCACCTTTCTCTCTATGACACTGTCCCAAGTGTCCATCTCTTCTCCATCCGGGTACAGCTTATCTTCAACCTCGCTCTGAACTTTGTGCAGCTGCGAGCCATCTCCATGGATGCCTGAGGCATCCTCCTCTTGGTTGAAGACCACCTGGTCGAAGATGCTTTCCTCGGGCTCTCCCTCAGAAGCCGGGTCACTTGTGTTGGAGTCAAGCGTTGGCTCGAGCACCGCTTCGGTCTCAGAGTCCGAGGTATCCCCTGATGCTCGCACTGGCTCCACCCATGCATCAAAAGGAGTGTGGAGTAAATTGTTTTCTTTTTGCTCTATAGGCATGTCAAAATCTACATCCTTAATGGATTCTTTTAAGAAAGGAGAAGAGCTCTTTTCCACATCTACAGGGTATGTCGCTGTTTCTTCGGAAGGAATTTGCTGCTGCTTTACCTCAGTGTTGAAAGCAGGTTCACAACTATTTAATCCAGACTCCCCCTTGCAAGCAATCAGCGATTCCATGACGGGACTCTCCATGGCAGGTTCATGAACCACATTTCTCCAGTCCTCCTCATCCTCCCCACGTTCATTATCCACATCTGTGTGTTTCTCATCCCTCCTGGTAACCAAAGCTTCACAGAGAGCCTCCTGCTCATTGGGAGGAGACAGGGGCTCGGCGTAGGTCACCTCCTCGTGCACCTCCTGTGGTCGGAAGTGCTCCTCTGTGCCGTTCGGCTGTATCTTCGGATACGAGGTCACCGCTGTGACACGCTTCTCTGTGTTTTCATCGTCTACCAGATCTCCGGCTGCTGATGTCGATGTCGGGGGTTTTGGGGGGATTCTATTGTACAAGGCGGATTTTGGTGTCCACCGGGACGTTGGCGTGGATGCAGGGGCTCTTGATTGATGGAGTCCATTGAAAGATGAGAGCGGACGGGACGAGTGCCTGGTCGTAGACACCTGTGTGGGATAATTGCTCCTGATGCCTCTTGGACTTGAAGCTACACCTGTAGATGAGAAGAACAGAGCTCAGTGTGACATAGATTCAAGATTAAAACATATCAACATCGCAAGAATGAATCGTAAATGTCACCACACAAGCGACATGTTCACTCATTCGAGTTCAGACTAAAAACACCTCTTTGGACGATGGACTGTATTTTCATCATGGGCGCATATCCTACGACACAGTCCCCTTTTATTCCTTTTCCTATCATGACAGCAGTGCTGAGAGGCGCCGCTCCCAGAGGGCTTGGAGTCCCATGTTCCCAACGCAGGGCAGACACTAATGGTCAGATATTGATCCTCACTTCCTTTCCTTCCCTCCCGTGCGCTACCGGAGCCATATGGGTCAGTAACGCTCGGGGACCCTCCTCAGTGGCTTGCATTACCGATCCGAAAGTGCTTGGCTCAGCCCAGCTGTGCCTCCCCATCTCCCCACCTCCCAGCGCTATCCCAACCAAGATCCAAGATCCTCCACAATCACACACACACACACACACACACACACACACACACACACACACAAATGCAAATTATTATTCTTTTCGTCAGTGTCCATCACGTCAGGGGGGGGGGTTCTCGTCATCGAAGACAAGCTGTGGTAATAGTGGGGTGTTTTATACTTTTATCTATTATACATTACCATACAGTATTACATGGTGAGAGAGACCAGATCTAGCCTGATCCCCCAAACACTATCAAACCAAGTCATGTTGTCATGGTACTGGTTTTATGCATTGGTCTAGGTTTTTGTTACAGTAATTACCTGTGGTGTAAACGTTTCTTGGGGCTTTCACTACAAACAGGCGTGTGTCTTCTGAGGTTGTCATTGTCCAATAGAGTGCTGGAAAATAAGAAAAGACAGGAAGAATCATGAAATCCACATCCCAATCACAATGTGAGTATATATGTATATATTTACACAGTATATATTTGAGTGAGGCATGAAATGTTTCATTTGACACATGATGCAGGATTCACTTCACTAACGAGAAGCGAGCAATGTGACTTTGGCGACAACAGTGGGCGTGGCCTACGATCTGTTGTTATGTAAATAGATGACCGTTGCTATTGAACAACCATCTGCAGGGCACACTCTGCCATCAATTCTCTGTCTCTCCATCTCTCTCCATCTCTCTCTCTCTCTCTCTCTCTCTCTCTCTCTCTCTCTCTCTCTCTCTCTCTCTCTCTCTCATTGACATACCCATAAAGAACATTCAGTTGCGCAAATTAGTTTTCTTCTGTAGAATAAAAAACAGGAAACAAGGCGTAACTTGAAGTTGTTGGTTTCTAGTCAAGGCTCTGTGCCATTTCTCCTCAGAAGCTCTTCCTAGCATAGGAAGACTGCTGGATCAGAATGTGTGCTTTATTATAGTAGGACTGCTGGATCTCAGATTACAGTGTGGTATAGCAGCTGGTTCTTAGTGTAGAAGGTCTCATCTGAACTCATCTGCTCTCATTCTACAGATGAGGACAGGTCTAGAAGGAGGTCTGCTCTCTCCTCTCCCTCCTCCCCAGCTCGTGTTCATGTTACGCTCCCCTCCCTCTGCTCATTAACCATTCATCCCGCCAGAGTGACTCAATACTGTGTGTGCGTGTGCGTGTGTGTGTGTGTGTGTGTGTGTGTGTGTGTAGTGGGTTGGGCAGCAGACAGAGGACTGACAGAGTCTCCTCTTTGATGAAGAGCACAAGACAGCAGTGTGAAGGCAGAGGTTGACAGTGACCTCACTGAGGAGCTTGAGGAGACATGTCTGTGTGTGTGTGTGTGTGTGTGTGTGTGTGTGTGTGTGTGTGTGTGTGTGTGTGTGAGCCTGCTGCTACCGTACCGGTAGGTGGTCACCTCCTGATTCAGGGCCGTCTTGTGCTGCAGCAGACGCTGACTATCCTCCAGCAGCTGGTCCACCTGCTGCCCCAGGTCCCCCTTCTCCCATTGCAGCTCCTGCAGGTGCTCCTGCCAAACAGGAAGCCAGACAGGAGCGGGAAACAGGAAGTGTTCAGAATAGACGGCATTGTGAAACCTCAGAGCTATCCAGTAATGAGAAACACCATTACCACCGCGAGAGCAGCTGGATTCGTGAGATCACATTCACGCCAGAATCCATCTTGCCAGGCTTCAAATGATCCGCCTGTGGCCGAACTACAGTGATCCAAATCAATCAGCGTCAACAGCTGAGGGGCGTGTTGATTGACACATGGTTTATCCAATCACCTGCATTTTTTATAAAGTGCTCTCACTTTTTCCAAAGGGTTTCAAAGGACGACTTCCCGGATGGTTGTGTGTAACAAACCATCTGGCACCTCAGGTAAGGACCCTGTGCCAGTTCTACCAATCCCCTTCTAATCAGGGTCATTGTGTTCACAGTGGATTATACGCAGAGCTTTGCCAAGGGGTTTTACTGTCCATACACTGGTGGTCTTCGTTGTGTCGTGTCATTAACACAACATGTTGCTGGTTGTTTTGCTGTTTGTGTCATTTATTTATGTCGAGTCTTATATAGGTCTGTCCAACCAAAGCGCTACTCTACACAGTACATACACGACCGGCCGGAACCAATCCACCATGGAGGTTTCGTGCGGAGGACCCGGGTCACAGCGATACCGTGACAACGTTGACTGTTCGTAGTGAAACACAGCACTCCTAGTGAAATGCAGGTTCATCACTCAGAAATGGAGAGGACTTCCTAGATTCTTCTCTCTACAGGCTGTGTTGGGCCATAGTATCAAGACACAGGATGTGATGATTCCACTTCTGCTTTTGGATGGCAGCTTGTTGGCAGCTTGGCGGTGGTCCTCTAGTCTACAGGCTAATTCCTGGAAACTCCCCCTCCCTCTCCTCCCCCTCCCTTTCAGGGCCCACATGTTCTCATGACATCAGAATATTAAGTGAGTGCATTGACAGGAACAACGGGCCTATATCAGTGGTATTGAGAATTCACTTCAGACTGCTTTATTTAAGTAAAAGGCGTCCTTTTGTTAAATAAGGTACACTTTAAACATCACATTTTTTCACAAACATCACAAACATTTTTTTGACAGACGAGAGTACCAGGGCTCTTACCTGCAGGTGCTGGAGCTCTTGGTGGTGTGTGTCTTTCTGCAGGGACATTCTCCTCTCCAGACCAGCCATTACGTCCTGAGCCGAGGCCAGCTCCTTCTCCAGAATGTGGAGCTTCTGTCGGCTCTGGCTCCTCTCCTGTCCCACCTGGGCCAGCTGGCCCTTGGTCTGCTCCAGAGACTCCTCCAGCCGGGACACCTGGCTCTGGTAGGCTTTGTCCGCTTCCGCCCAGGCCTGGTTGGCCCTGGCGGCGTACTCCTGCCCAAGCTCCAGGAGGCTGGGAACTGGCTGGCCCGAGCCAGGGAACACATCAGATGGGGCAGGTTTGGACCAGCTCATGGAGGCTTCTAGATGTTCCACTTCTTGCTGGTGGCTTTGAATCAGAAGTGGATCTCCTGCTCCAGCCGGGCAACCTCCTCACAAAGCCACGCGCGTGCACTCTGCTCCTCCTCCATCTCCCGCGTGCAGTCCTCCAGCCCAGCCTGGGCCTCCAGCCGGGCCTCGGCCACCCGCTGCCGCTGCTGCCCCAGGTCTCGGAGCTCCTGGGCCAGGCAGCTCGCCTCCAGCTCCACGCGCTCCCGCTCCCTCCAGGCCACCTCCACCTCCGCCCTCACCTGCCGCAGCTGCTCGTCCAGGCTCGGACGGCCGCACCACGCCTCCTGCTGGCTCCGTCTCAGACCCTGGAGCTCCCTGCAGAGTGACTGGTTCTCCCCTTCCAGCTGCCGGACCCGGCCCAGGTAGGTCTCCAGTCGTCGGTTCAGGCCCAGCATCCGGGGTCCCTGGTCTTCTTCCCGGGGCTGCCCGCTGCGCCGGTAGGGCCGAGGCTGTGGGTGGAGCTCCATGCTGTGCCGAGATACACGTCTTAACTCTGAAGCAGCGATTAGACTACACCACAGAACAAATCACATTCAACTTCTCCTAGATTTTCAATCCTTGGAGGCCCAGGCACAAGTGTATCTGTAACGTGTCTGCCCGTGTGGGTGTGTGTGGCTGCTTGTGGCTGTGTGTGGGTGTGTGTGCGTGTGTGTGCGTATGTGTGTGTGTGTGTGTGTGTGTGGTGTACATGTGAGTGGTGAGAGGTCTGGCTCCTACAAGGCGTGATGGCTCCTGTTGTGTGACTGCCAGGGAGGGGCTGTGCTTTCATAGGGCGCTTAATGAAGGGGCTGGGCAGGCAGGAGGGGAGTGGTCATTGTCTGGGTGGCCCGGGGGGGAGGGTTAGAGAGAGAGAGAGAGAGAGAGAGAGAGAGAGAGAGAGAGAGAGAGAGAGAGAGAGAGAGAGGGAGGGAGAGAGATTAGGATTGGAAAGGGACAGATGAAGATAGAGGGAGGTATTGAGGAGGACAGGCAACGGCAGTGATGTCATTTTACAGTTTAACTCTTTGTGTGCTGAGGTGGCTGGGAGGCTGACCAGGGGAGGAGGACCTATGGGCAGACGTTCCCCAATGGTGGTGGTACACAAGGCACCCCCTAGTGGTACGTTATGGGTCTTACACACATTTATCAACATTACATTTACATTTACATTTGGAGTTTTATCCAAAGCGACTTACAAAAAACAACAAAATAAATAAGGAATTACAGAGATAGCAATATTTATTTTATCCGCCTTTTATGCTAATAAGATTATCTGCTGTTATGCATGTATTCTCTACCAAAATGCATCACATTATCAAAGTATTATTAGGCCTATGGTGGTATTTGTGCTGCAATATTATTTTATTTCGACCATATTTGACTCCGTTCTCATATAAGCAACCTAACAGATTACTATGTACCATGTTGTGAAACATGTGCAACACAACACATTTTTTTGTTGTTTTAATTTCTTTTTGAACATTGTTTTACTTTATAACTCATCGCCTACCTAACCGTAATGCAACACCTGAAGAGGAACTAGGGGACAGTTCCTCCATAGGTCTTAAAGTTTCATAAAGGAACTTCTGCAGTTGCTGCTCCCTCTTGGGTGTTTGACAATTCTTCTACTTTATCTCACATCGACAGACTCCTCAAGTTCAGACTCATGATGGATGAGGAGAGCAGAGAGAGAGAGGTGGGCGAGGAGGTGAACTACGCTTCGGTGGTTTTCAACTCAAACATCTCTGCATTGAAAGGTAATAATTAATATTTCTGAGACTATAGGTCGCAGCAAGCGTCTCAGAGGACGTGGAGTGGGCTATTCTGAGTGTGAGTCTTAAACTTAAACTCACCAATATTGCTCTTGCATCTGGAGACGCCCAGGGCATCTCAAAACTTGCAATTTGGCCATAATGCGATTTCGATCACATTTAAACTCATTGTTCAGACCTAGGGTGTCGTGTATGAACAACTTTCTGTCATTACAGTCTGTGAAGCCTTACATTTTTGAAGGCTTTGCAGACTTTGATAAAAAGTTGCTCAAACATGATTGTTGTGAAACCAAAGGCACAGCAATAGAGATAAGACCCAAGCTGCATGTAGAGGTGCCATATCGGTGAGTTTATCTTCATTAAATACAAGCAGACAAGAATGGGGATCCTCTGGTGAACCAACCATGATTTGTAAAATACAGTGTCTCTCGTAAATGAGGGGCTGATTTAAAAAGGCTTTGAGTTACGAAGAAAAGGGGTATCTACTTTATTATTACATAGGCCTATGCCTATCCAAGTATTTATCTGAATGAATAACACTTATTCTTACTCTAGTCTTGTCTTCATAGAGCCTTATAATTTAGCAGCATTGTATTGGTAGCATTCAGGAACTAGAGGTGATGATACATGTGCGTTGCTGGTGAAATGTATGGTGAAATGTAATGCCATCTTCTCTTTTTTATTGTTTCAAGGGGAAGAGAATGCCAGTCAGAGGGAGGCGGACACTGAGTATGATGAAGTCAAAGTGCGGAGTGATGGCCTGGAACAGATGACCCCCGCTGGTGGAAACGGTGAGTTGCATGTCACACCAAGAATATGTCGGCCTGGGAGTGATATTTACATTGTTTTTTGTCATCATTCAAAAACAATGTCTCTCTCCCTCTTTCTCCCCTTTTTATGACTATTGATTATGTTTAACTAATTTCCTTAACGAAAAGGACATTGTGGATGGCCTGGGTCAGCCAGTACACTGGCCTAACACTGTACTACAAACCTAATATCTGTAGTTTATGTAAGTTTTGTAAGACTTGAGAGACACATGGACAGAAATGGTTATCCCTGTCAGGGTTTCAGTGTGGATGATTTCCAGACAGAGAGTTAACAATAACTTTTCATTATTTTTTCCCATTGAGATTCTTTACAGATCCAAAATATACTTGTCGTATGTCGTTATGTTCGGGAGTCCTCTGTGTAATTCTGGCATCTGTGCTCATTGGCCTTTCTTCATACGGTAAGTAGTAACTATAAATGTATTGTTACAAATTGATTCATTGGTTATACTTTAGCATGTCCTTTGATGGCTGGTGAACGTGTTGTTTTTTCTACAGTTTTTATTCAACATTTTGAGTTGGTCAGTGAATTGCGACATTCAAAGGCAAACCAATCGGCTCTGCTGGCAAACAATGACCGCTTGTTGGAGGTGGTGGGAAACCTCACATTAGCCAATGAAACCCTGGTGATGATTCACAGCAACCTGAGCAGAAGCTGTGATATTTCACAGAGCGAGACACGACAACTGAGGACAGAACTAGAAGAGACTACTAAAGAACTAGAAGAGACTACTAAAGAACTAGAAGAGACTACTAAAGAACTAGAAGAGACTACTAAAAGACTCAACTGCTGCCACAGAGGGGACAGTTCAGGTAAGCTTCAACTCCTCCCTCTGAGATTGTATTGACCAAGCACAAAACACAGATATATAAATAGTCCAATGCTATTTACGCACAAACAGCATGTGCTGCTTGTTTGCTTGGTCTCCCTGCTCATGTGTAGGGTGTAGGCCTTGTGAAGATGGTTGGATCCATGATGGTTCCAGTTGCTATGTGATTCAGCACCGTGTGTGGGGGGAAAGGAACACGTGGGCTCAAGCCCGCGATGACTGCAGGCGAAGGAAGGCAGATTTGGTCGTAATAGACAATGAAAAAGAACAGGTAAACATGTCACTAGCAGAAGAGAAGTGATGGGGATTAAGTCCAATTTAAATTGCCAAATGATCCTTTGATTATAGGGGGTAAACAGTTGAACGATGAATTCATGATGCATATTGTAGTTTACGTTATTGTTTCATTTTATTCTCGACAGAATTTTGTCTACACTCACAGCTCCCGTAAATTTGGTTATAGTAGTTACTGGCTAGGCCTGTCAGAACTAGATGCGACTGAGAGCTGGAGCTGGGTGGACGGGACCCAAGTGACTCTCAGGTATAAGAAAGATATCCTATCAAACACTTTGAATCATCTGACCTGTCTACAATCATCTGACCCCCGCACCCACCTCCTGATACACCCTCACAGATACTGGACACGAACCAACGTCACCAGCTCCAGTCCCCACTGTGCAATAACATTGAAAAATGGCAAACCATTTGGATGGAGAGCCGTGGACTGCACGGCCAAAAATCACTGGATGTGTGAAAAGCCAGTGCTTTCTGTCGAGCCAACAGAGGTTGGGAGTGGAGAGTAGAGAATACAATGCCCGGTCTAGACATATTTTTTTAAAATGTTGCTTTATTTTAGGAGCTGGAATTAAATCAACTTGAATGGCCAGGCGTTTTAAGTTTTACTTCAATGTTGTGCTTTTTATATCTTCAGAGATAGTGATTTTAATTATCAGCATGATTCACAATGAAGCCATCGTGTGTGTGTATTTTTTTTTTTTGGGGGGGGGGGGGGGGGGGGAAATGCTTGTGTCCAAAACGTCTGCATATTTCTCAATATGAATCGTGCAGAATATATTATATCCTTTTAGATTTGTCTCAAGGTGTTTGTTACATCTGCTCTTCGTTAATTTTCGGCAAATGTATGTTTGTTTCATAAACGTATAAATAAAAAAGATATTTGTCCTTAAGTGAACTGCCAGTACACTTAGACCGGATACTCAGGCCTCAGTGTCTCCCTGGTCCATCTCTATAGTTCAGTAGGCCTAGAGAGTGTCCCCCTGGTCCATCTCTATCTTTGTCACAGCTTGCACGGGGAGGTTAACCCAAACGCAGAGATCAGACAGCGTAGGTGCAAAACAAAGCTGTACTTCACAAAGACAGACAAACAAACAAACAAACATCAATGTACTGACAAACCCAGACATAGTTCCCCCCCCGCTTCTTCAAGACCTGCGCGGACCACCTGGCTCCTGTGTTCATGGACATCTTCAACGCATCACTGCAGCAGTCTGTCGTCCCATTGTGCCGTTACCTAAGAAGACCAAGGTAACAGGCCTCAATGACTATCATCCAGTGGCTTTAACACACATAGCCATGAAGTGCCTGGAGAAGTTGGTTATGACGCACATAAAAAGCATTATTCCCGACTCCTTGGACCCACTCCAGTTCAGACAGGTCTGTGGACGACGTCATCTCCCTGACACTACACACTGCCCTGGAACACCTAGACAGGAGGGACACCTACGCCAGACTGTTGTTTATTGACTACAGCTCAGTGTTCAACAACTGAGGCGATGGTGCAAGGACAACAGCCTTGTACTGAATGTCAGCAAGGCCAAGGAGCTCAGCGTGGACTTCAGGAACCACCGAGGGACCCACTCCCCCATCAGCTTAGACGGGACACCGGTGGAAAAATCGTCAGCTGCTTCCGTTTCCTGGGACTACAGATCTTTGACGACCTAGCGTGGACTCACAACGCAGGGGTCATGCTCAAGAAGGCACACCAGCGCCACTAGAGAGCGTGGGTGCTGTCACTGTGTGGTATGGCAATACCACTGCACAAGACAGGAAAGCCATTCAGCGGGTCGTTAGGACGGCAGAAAAGATCACCTGGTGTGCACTTCCATCCATTGAGGAGATCTTTCGCATAAGGTGTCAGCAAAAGGCTAGCTCCATCACGCAGGACCACACTATTATTGCTCAATTATTCGATTTTTTGGACTATTGGACCATTATTGAACTTACACTAGACATACACTATTGGACTTTTGGGACTATTAGACTAATATTGGACTTGACTTAACACAAGACTTACAGGGGGTAGACTTACAATTACACTAGGAACTTGGCTACAAAGCATGCAGGCACTCTCACTGTACTGTACTGTACTGCACTGTCACTTGTCATCATTTATCGTTATACTTTATCATTACATGTTGCTGTGACGATTTACAATTTATGCTATTAGAAAAATAATACTGTATTGCACGAAGACACTAGACGTTATATATATATATATATATGCGGTATATGTATGTACATGTATATATATGTGTATATATCATATATTTATTAGAATATCTATTTTAACACAAAAGCCTCTACAACACAAACAGAAACTCACTGTTGGCCAGTACACCTCCTGTCAGAGCTCCCCACTGCCCTCTTGTGGACATTTATTAAAACTACTCTACACAATTCTCAATTCGATTCTAAACTCGCAAGATGGCCAAACCCCCTGCCTGCCGACGCATGTCTCTGAATTCGATGTAAGTGATGCTAATTTGTTCAATAATGGGGGTTAAATTCGCCGCGGCGAGGCCATGGCGGGTGTATCGTACTCATAACAACCCGCCAGGCCCCGAACCGCTGTGGTACAGTAGTATGCGCATGCGCAACAAGAAAGAAGACTCGCTCCCGGAAACGCCATATTTACGACGATAGCCACGCCCACTTCCAATCCGCACCGCTGTTGTCCTGTCACGGCCCACAGGCGCGCGCGCTCTGTTTATTTACACGTCAACTCAACAACAACAACAACAACACCGCCGCCGCCGACCCGCGCGATGTTTTCCACAGAGAACACGAGCGACTGTCGGGAATAAATCGAGTTCTTTATGTTTTAGTTTTATTCTCGTGTTTCATCCTCAGGAAACGCCTCCGAGCTCCGCTTGGCCAACAACCAGGCAGCCCGCCCGCCGCCATGGACTGCGCGGCGCTGGAGCTCGACGCCGTCAAGTTCGCCCAGACCGCCGTCACCTGCGACCACAGCGGCAAATATAACGAGGCCGTGTTTTACTACAAGGTCGGTGTGGCGCGACACTACTGTTACAATCACATCAAATCAAAGCATTAGCTAACAACACACACACACACCACATGTCAAGTTCTATTCTATTCTATTCTATTCTATTCTGTGGATTTAACTGCGACTGGCGGCACTAGAGTTATTTAGGTTGACGCTTTAAACTTGTTTCAAACGTGTGTACTATGTCGTACTATCTTACGCATAACACAAATAAGATCATGAAACCATGGATCCGCTGTTATCGTGATCTGGGTGCAGGAAGGCAGTGTATAGAAGTGCATTGTCTTGTATTGTATTGTATTGTATTGTATTGTATAGGCTACGGCCACTTGTACATGCACAGAGGGGTGAGTCTGGTTGTATAAGCTCCCCGTATACGAGCGTACTGTCATTTAATTGTATGTTGTGTGTTAATTGTGTGTGATGTTTTGCCATGTTGGCCATGTTGTGGACTACGGAAATGAGCAGGAAGCCGCCCAAGCGCTGATCTACGCAGACATGGCTGGGTCTAAGCTGGATGGCATCCAGGACAAAGTCAACGAATACCTGGAGAGAGTTCAAGCCCTCCACAATGCTGGTGACTCGGCCATAATAGCCCCATATATCATTGAGACGATGTATAATAGCTGCTTTGTGTTTTTGTTACTTGCTCTTTTGTGGACAGGTCATACCTTACGTTAGAATCAAGTTCCACCTTAACGTCTGCTAAATCTGTCTTGCCTTCACCACCACCACCACCACCACCAGTCCAGGGGCAGAGCGTTGACCCACTAAAGAGCCGGCAGCAGGTGGACCTGGAGCGGGCTCATTTCCTGGTGACACAGGCCTTCCAGGAGGACGAGAAGGGGAACGGCGAGGAGGCCATAGAGCTCTACTCCCAGGCTGTGGAGCTCTGCATCCAGTCGGTATGCTCCCCTACCTCCCGTTGTCTCTCTCTCCCTCCTACCTCCCGTTGTCTCTCTCTCTTTCTCTCTCCTACCTCGCATTGTCTCTCTCTCTCTTTCTTTCTCCTACCTCCCGTTGTCTCTCTCTCTCTCCTCTCTCTCTCTCTCTCTCTCTCTCTCTCTCTCTCTCTCTCTCTCTCTCTCTCTCTCTCTCTCTCTCTCTCTCTCTCTCCTACCTCCCGTTGTCTCTCTCTCTCTCAATTCAATTCAATTAAATTCAATTTCGATTTCAATTCAGTTACCTCCGGTTGTGTCTCTCTCGCTCTCTCTCTCTCTCTTTCTCTCTCTTTCTCTCTCTATCTCTCTCTCTCTCTTTCAATTCAATTTCAATTTCAATTCAATTTCAATTCAATTACCTCCGTTGTCTCTCTCTCTCTCTCTCCTCTCTCTCCTCTTCCCAACTCCCGTTTGTCTCGTCTCTCTCTTCTCTCTCTCTCTCTCTCCCAACTCCCGTTGTCTCGCTCTCTCCTACCTCCCGTTGTCTTCTCTCTCTTTCTCTCTCCTACCTCGCATTGTCTCTCTCTCTCTTTCTTTCTCCTACCTCTCCCGTTGTCTTCTCTCTCTCTCTCCCTCTCCTACCTCCCGTGTTCTCTCTCTCTCTCTCTCCTACTTCCCGTTGCTCTCTCTCTCTCTCTCTCCTACCTCCCGTTGTCTCTCTCTCTCTCTCAATTCAAATTCAATTCAAATTCAATTTCGATTTCAATTCAGTTACCTCCGGTTGTGTCTCTCTCGCTCTCTCTCTCGCTCTCTCTCTTCTCTCTCTCTCTTTCTCTTTCTCTCTCTATCTCTCTTTCTCTTTCAATTCAATTTCAATTTCAATTCAATTTCAATTCAATTACCTCCCGTTGTCTCTCTCTCTCTCTCTCTCTCTCTCTCTCTCTCTCTCTCTCTCTCTCTCTCTCTCTCTCTCCTACCTCCCATTGTCTCTCTCTCTCTCCTACCTCCCACCATAGAAGCCAAATAAGAGGTTCATTGTTATAGATAAAGAAGTGTTTACTTGTTGTTTTGTTGTTGTTTAATGGTGTCACCAGTAATTGCGGTGTCTTCAGAAAGAAAATCCACCTGTGAGACAATGTCCACCCCGTCGCCAACACTACATTACATATGCAGCAAGTCAGCATTGCTCCTCCTCATGTGCTTCTGCTTGTCTGCGTGTGACAGTCCAACGAGACCTCGGAGCAGAGCCTGCAGACCAAGCTGAAGCAGCTGGCCCGCCAGGCCCTGGAGCGGTACGTCAGAGCCGCATGCTCGTCCTTTCACCTCCTAATGCTGTGCTGAGATCCTCAAGAAAAAATCCAATCGTCACTTGATTGTGATGATTAGATTTTGAGATATGATGTTACCTGTGCTGTGTGCTTCAGATCACAGCGATCTTTTGTGTTGTGTAAGACGATCCAGGTCTATTTAAGCAGTGTGAACCGTGAGCATCACAGTGTAATTTGACCCCTGTCGACCGCTAGCTATGTAAATGGTTCCCATAGAGCATGAGCCAATGAAGTGTTGACTTGTGTCCCCTCAGGGCGGAAGGCCTTAAAGAATCCCAGTCACCCCAGTCTCCGGCCCAGCCTCAGGTCGGGGGGGCGTCGTCGGCGGCCAAGCCCAGTGGCGGTGCGTCTTCGGGGGCTCCGGCTCGCCAATTCTTCCCCCTGGGTCCAGACTTCAGCCTCCACGATCGGCCCCAGCCGATGCGGGCGGTGCAGTCCAGTGAGCCCAAGGGGCAGCGCTACACGTCGGAGGAGATCGAGGTGCTCAGGTGAGCCGGCTGCAGACCACATGGAGGCCACAGAGGAACAGGCCTGCTTCAGTTCTAAAGACCGCTGGGTTTGGACTACAAACTATTGCTTTAGGACTACAGGTTACGGTTTTAGGACTACAAACAGGTTTTGGATTATCGACTACTTGTTTAAGGTTATCAACTACTGGTGTAGGACTATCGACTACTGGTTTATGACTGAAATCTCTAATTTAGGACTACAGGTACTACTTGTTTAGGATACAGACTGCTAGGTTAGGACTAGAGTTGTTAACAAAGGTTAACAGTTAAGCGGTTGGGATGTTTTCCTCTCGAGTGGTAATCCCCCCACACCACTTTGAGAAATGGCAGAACCTGTTAGCCTGCTATATGCTAATAATAACAACAACCAAGCGCTTTCATAACTGATGTCATTATGTATTATATATTTTTTGTAATAAAAGCGGTGGTATTTAATAATGCTGGCAGCACTCACACAAACGTTTATCAAACGATTATCAGAAGCTTGAAATGTGAAAGTATGCATTTGGGCCAGCCCTCCTTTCCAATGAAAAAAAAAATATTGGCACTTGGACTTTCAACCATTTTTCTATAGCACATTTATCATTATCTGTTCATTGTTAATGGCTGGTTAATGTGGGTTGAGAATCAAGTGTGCTGTTAGAAGTCCCCTCCATGCGTACCTAATGCCGCAACATGTTTCCAGGAGTACGTCCACGATCAACGGCATGGCCTACGTGCCCTTCATGAGCGTGGATCTCAGGGAGAGATTTGCCTTCCCTGTTCCCTTCTCGTGAGTCCACCGCTACACCACACTACTGTGTTGCCCGCATGGGGGATTCAGGTGTCACAGCAGCACAATTGGCATCTTACATTACTAATTGTAACTGGCTGAGTGTGTGTGTGTGTGTGTGTGTGTGTGTGTGTGTGTGTGTGTGTGTGTGTGTGTGTGTGTGTGTGTGTGTGTGTGTGTGTGTGTGTGTGTGTTGTGTGTGTGTGTGTGTGTGTGTGTGTGTGTGTGTGTGTGTGTGTGTGTGAGAGACAGAAGCGGGAGAACACCAATGTCACACACATTGTTTATCTTGTACCGTCTGTGTACCCCACAGCATGGCAGAATGAACTGTGGGTAACTGTTGTTTGTAAATCCAGGGACAAGACCGGCAAACTGGCGCTGTCTCCCAAGCAGAAAGCCATCTTCTCCCGCTGGGTGCGGCCGGACGAGATCTGCAACAGCCCCACCATGATCCTGTCTGTGTCCAGCCTCAGCATCAAGCAGGTGGGCTGTGACTGTGAAGCGATCTGGTTCCTGTGTGAAGCGATCTAGTTCCAGTGTAGTGATCTTGTTCCTGTGTAAAGCGATCTAGTTCCAGTGCAAAGCGATTTCCTGTGTTCCTGTGTGCAGACTGTGGTGTCTGACTGTTCCTTTGTGGCGTCGTTGGCCATCAGCGCCGCCTACGAGAGGCGCTACAGCAAGAAACTCATCACCAGGTATCTCCCTAACCCTGCTTTCAATTAGCACGGCTTTATCTGCTCTTTGGGTAAGTATCTGTTTCTTCACCAATCGTGTGTGTGTGTGTGTGTTTTTGTGTGTCCCAGCATCATCTACCCCCAGAACAGACGAGGTGAGCCGGAGTACAACCCCTGCGGGAAGTACATGGTGAAGCTCCACATCAACGGCGTTCCCCGCAAGGTAATGCAAGGTGTTTGTACTGGTTTACTTATTTTTAGTTGTCTATGAGCACCATGGCTGGATGACTTATCTTTCTGAATTTCGACCGTGTCAATGTATGCACATTCTGAGTATATGATGCATTTCAGGGAAAACATGCACATGTTCCACAAAGCACGGATGAATCACGTCCTGTCAGGTGATCGACCGGTACTTTCCTGTCATGTGATCGAGCTGGTATATTTCCTGGCAGGTGATAATCGATGACTTCCTGCCGGTGGACCGCAACGGGGAGCTGCTGTGCTCCTACTCCAGCAACAGGAGCGAGCTGTGGGTGTCCCTCATCGAGAAGGCCTACATGAAGGTGATGGGAGGCTACGACTTCCCAGGCTCCAACTCAGTAAGCAAGCCGTCTCTCTCTTACGGCCCCCGCACACGACACCATTTATAGAGTCGTCAGATCCCTGTAGTGCGCACTACACAACGGTTCATCTTGAAGTCGGGTGTCTTGAAATTGTTGTGGGTTTCACACTTGCACGATTGATCGGCAACAGTGGGGTCACACATTACATGATGTTTCACAAGGGGGAATCCTCGACGAGTCTTGTCTCCAAACTACGCTTTAAGTCGTGAGAACGGACGCCTCTAAAATGGATGTCCATGAGAAGCTAGTGGTGCAAGTTGATGGTGCGCTGCTTTGTGGCAAACGAAACAAGGAGGAAAACTCACAAAATATGAAGGCCAGACGGTCTATTCTAAAGAGAGTTTGAGGGGGAAAAAAATGTTTGATTGAAAATTGTGAGCAGTTCACACAACACGACTGTTGCTCACGGGAGTAGGGGTTGCACGACTTCTGATTTTTTCAAGTCGACTTTTCTATCGATAAAGTCCACGTAACGTCGACGCGTTGTTGATGACGTCCTCACATACACACGCACGCAAAAAACCCAGAGACAGAATGCGCTTTCCCAAAAAAAAAAAAGCATGGGTATCCTCTGTGCAAACAGCCGCTCGAAATTGCTTAATTTTCCCCCCACCGGCCACCACATTTGCGCCAAGTCCCGCCAAATATCCTAAAGTGTAAAAAAAATTTTTTTAAATAAAATATAAATATTCTTAAAGTGTGAAATCACGTGGTCAACGACATGTCTCCTGGTAGGCGTCGACTTGTGGTAGTGACGTCGACGCGTCGATAAGTCGACTTTTCTGTGCAAGCCCTACACGGGAGTGCACTATATTTGCATTTACATTTAAAACAATCAAGAAAATGGCACTATACATTTCTTTAGATTAAAAGGTAACCTAGAAACCCAATATGTATCCTGCTGAATTCGAACTAGGCATATCATTCTCCAGGCATATCAGCCTCCAATTTTGGGGGTTTTGTCTGCGACTTCCAAAAAAATTTGGCAGGACACGTATAGGGTTTCTTTTATCGAGGTTACCTTTTAATCTAAAGTGACTTATGGTGCTATTTTCTTGATTGTTTTAATTAAAGAGCAGGTAGGGGTTAGGGCATCTTGCTCTAGAAAGCCTACATGGTAGACGGTTGAGTCAACACGCTAACTACCACGACACTGTCCTGCCCATAACATGACTACCGGTGTCCCTGGCCCGGTCCAATGTCTCCTCTTCTGTCTTCCTCCAGAACATTGATCTGCATGCGCTCACGGGCTGGATCCCAGAGCGCATCGCCATGCACTCTGACAATCACTCCTTCATCAAGGACGATACCTTCCGCATGCTGTACTCCAGGTGAGGAGAGCGATGCCATTGTCTGTTGAATGATGATTTCTGTATGTCTCGGTGTCTTTCTTGCTTCTTTTCTTTATTATCGTCATTTGTTTCATTGTTTATATTTATGAAACTTTTTATATTAATATTAATTTTGTATATATTTTATTATCTTTATATTTATCTCCTTTCCTTCTTTGTTCTGTATCGCTGCCTCTTTATCTCCTTTCTCTCTGTCTCCCCTCCACTATTTCCCAGGTTCCACAGGGGCGATGTCCTCATCACCACGGCGACGGGAGTGATGACTGAGGAGGAGGGAGATCGGTGGGGGCTGGTGCCCACGCACGCCTACGCCGTCCTCGACATCCGAGACCACAAGGTTAGCGCGCTAGGCTAACGAGCTTGCCCCCATCCCACCAAAACGTTTTTTTTATTTCATACATTTAAACCTGCGCTATGTATTGTCTTCCCATGGACCTCTAGTGGCCTCTAGTGGCTTGAGGATGGACTGACTCATGGATTGGCACTATTCTTGAGATACTGTATGTTCTAGTTCAGATATTTTTTCATGGAGCAATGGCTGTAGTACAAAAGTTGCAAAGTGCAGGTGGTTTTGGACTGCTTCTGATCCGATGTGGCCTGGGCCTGGTTGGTTCTCCTGGGTGTGGTTCTGATCCGATGTGTCCTGGGCTTGGTTGGTTCTCCTGGGTGTGGTTCTGATCCGATGTGTCCTGGGCCTGGTTGGTTCTCCTGGGTGTGGTTCTGATCCGATGTGTCCTGGGCTTGGTTGGTTCTCCTGGGTGTGGTTCTGATCCGATGTGTCCTGGGCTTGGTTGGTTCTCCTGGGTGTGGTTCTGATCCGATGTGTCCTGGGCCTGGTTGGTTCTCCTGGGTGTGGTTCTGATCCGATGTGGCCTGGGCCTGGTTGGTTCTCCTGGGTGTGGTTCTGATCCGATGTGGCCTGGGCCTGGTTGGTGCTCCTGGGTGTGGTTGTGCAGGGGAGGCGCTTCCTCCAGCTGAAGAACCCCTGGAGCCACCTGAGATGGAAGGGCCGCTTCAGCGAGCGTGATGAGAAGAACTGGACACCGGAGCTCCTCAAGTACCTCAACTTTGACCCCAAGACGGCCCAGAAGTTTGACAACGGTACCAAGGGGATGTGTTTACGGCTCATATTGTGTTTCTCAGTGTATTTTCTTCATTCTTATTGTCATTCTTCAAGTTTTTTTTGTCTAGGTTAACCCCTAGCAATTATGAGCGCTTGAAATGTGTGTGTGTGTGTGTGTGTCCGCCCAGGTGTCTTCTGGATTGCATGGGAGGACCTTTGCCAGTACTTTGATGTCATCTACCTGAGCTGGAGCCCCGCCCTGTTCAGGGAATCCTCCTGCATTCACAGGTAATCCATGACACACACACACACACACTCTCTCTCTCTCGCTCACGCTCACTCTCTGTGTGTGTGTGTGTGTGTCGCTGTCTCTATATCTTCAACTGTCTCTTGATGTATATGCAGAGAGCGTCCTGCTGATGTGTGTGTTCTGTGCCGTATTGCAGCAGCTGGGATGGGAAGCAGGGTCCGATGAAGGATGCGTACAGCCTGGCCAACAACCCCCAGTACAGACTGGAGGTGCAGTGTCCAACGGGGGGCGCTGCTGTGTGGGTTCTGCTCACCAGACACATCACTGACAAGGTACGCTAGAAATGCCTGAAGACTTGTGACCGCTGGCCGGTTGCAGTGTGTGCTCCTTCATCAAGTATCTTAAAGGAAAACAAAACCCCCAAACAACTTATTTTAGAAGTAGTTTTGATGTCAGAGACAAAGCCGCCCCCTTTGTGGAGCCGCAGTAGCTCAGGAGGTAGAATGGTTGTCTGGCAACTGGAAGGTTTCTGGTTCAATCCCCGGGCTCCCCATAGCAAAGTGTCGAGGCGTCCCTGAGCAAGACATGACCAGCTGGCTGGGGTATGAATGCGTGGATGAATGTGAGGCAGTATTGTAAAGCGCATTGGACAAAAGCGCTTTATAAATGCAATCCATTTACCATTTACATAGCTTGCTTTATATAAACCCTGATTTGAATGCACAACGTTTTGAATGTAAATATGGAAATTCCCCTCTATCGGATAATAGGTGCTATTGCATGTTGTTACTGGCAGTTTTGTGTTGCCAAGTAACGTCAATCACATCAGTGGTTACCGGCCCCAATCTGAAGGCCTTGTGATGACGGTGAAGGCCTGTGCAGCAATATAGCCTTGGCCCCAAATGAAAAGTGTCTTCCAGAAATGGCCCAGAAGGCATTTTTATATGTTGATGGTAGGTGGGGAGCAACTCGCTAGGGTGTGTCCCTTTAACAGTGTACCCATGTCGACATGTTTTCCCTTTGTTCAGGATGACTTTGCACAAAACAAAGAATTCATCACCCTCGTTGTGTACAAGACTGACGGGAGGAAGGTGTACTACCCAGGTAGGCGGTGTGGCTGATTCTCTCCTTCTCTCTCGTTGTCACGGCTCCCTCAGACAAGACACCATTTTGTTTTACACACACACACACACACACACACACACACACACACACAACACACACACACACACACACACACGAGAAGCGCTATCATGTTAGCTGTATTCTATCTGCTCTGATCATTTTCATCACAAACATAACAATAAACCAGACTTTTCAACACCTCTACCTGCCTGTGGAGGAGCCCCAAAGAAGCCACATGTGTGTGGCATTGTGGCAGGAGGTCTGCTACAACTACGTTGTCCATTCCACTTTTCTTTTTGCGTCTGGACATGGTACACTATACTATAATTGACCTTTCAACTCATTACTCATGGGGTCGGTGGATGGGAGGGAGCGGAGCGAGGCCATAGTGAGCAATTTATGCAATCAAACCAAAGGTATTTGTGAAGCACAGTACCTACACTAGAGTCTTGCGTGTGACATGTGTTATGTGTGTGTCATGTACTCTGTAAATACAGTCCTATTTCTGGTCCGATGTTACTATCTCGTGGCGCTGTGCATGCAAACACTGCTTGTAACAGAGAGCCGACGTCTGCTCCACCACCAGCACCTCGTAACGGGGATGTTTTTGTCTGGGTTGTGTGCCCCCCTCCCCTCCCACCACAGCGGACCCGGCTCCCTACATCGACGGCATCCGCATCAACAGCCCCCACTACCTGACCAAGATGAAGCTGACGGCGGCCGGCAGCCACACCTTCACGCTGGTGGTGTCCCAGTACGAGAAGCAGAACACCATCAAGTACACGCTGCGGGTGAGAGGCGCCCGTCTGTCCTCACTACATGACGCAAAGTCACGGTTCAATTCCTCATTTGAGTCTTTTGAATCCTGTGGTACACAAAATACACACCGTAGATCTATAAGGGAAAGGCATGATAGATGGAGACATGCATGTACTTGGCTAATGAATAGTTTGATGATAAAATCGAAGTAAATTGTATTTGGATATCACTTGGATCCCTGCGTTATATAATTGCACATCCTCTCAAATGCATTTGAACAACAATAGTCTCACAAATAAGCTTGAGATTCCTATCTAAAGTCTGATGGCAGACAAGCTCAAATCTGGGTGAGTGAGGCGTTTCACTCTTTCTCTTCATACGACGACTCATGCTGCTGGAACGTGATTGGTCAAATCATGTTGTAAATGCGTAATTAAAACTCTGCCAGCAGTAGTAAACCGTAAAAAAAAAAAAGTGTCTGTAAAAAAAAAAGGTTTCAAACACTGTAGACTGGCCATTGTAGAAATACACATATAATATCCCCTTCTGAAAGCTTCAACCACTTGCTTGAGTTTCCTTCTGTAGAATATCTCTGCTCTGTACTGAAACAGGAAACGCCCTTTGCAGTTTCTGGTTTCCAGCCCAAGCTTTGTGGCGTCTCCCCCTAGAAATTCTGCTATAATATATTCGGACCACTGAATATCAGAAGTCCTGTTATAGCATTGTAGGACTGGATCAGAGGTTCTGCTATAACATAATCAGGCAGCTGGATACCAGATAAGAGCAATTGATTGCATTGCATTGAAAATAAGTTACATTATATAACATTTTATTCACGTTGATCACTTTTTAAATCCCAACTCCCAGTTCATAACCCTGAAGCTGTCGGGCTATGTCCTAGTGCTATAATGACTATTGAATTGAACTACCTGTTGCTTTCCCCAACAGGTGTACTCTGGCTGCAAGTTCTCCTTCACCAAGATCCCGACGCCCTTCACCCATACCAAGAGGGTAGGCTGCATTTCTGCCATCAAATACATTTCAGATTTCTTCACGAGTTTTCTACTTGTTTAGTTCTATTTCATTCCGAGCTGAAGAACACATTTTTAAATGAAGACTCGATTAGTCTGACCCTTCATCTCTAAGTGGATTGCGGCGGCAGAGGATTGGGTAGATCTAGGTCACTCTACCCTCTAGTGACATCACAAGTGGCCGTACCCCTCCAGACGCATGGCGGATAGAACGACCTACCGGCGGGAGGTTGATTGTGCGTCATATGGTGTTGACCCCCAGGTGACGGGCCAGTGGAAGGGTGCGAGCGCAGGGGGTTGTGGGAACAACAAGGACTCGTACAATCACAACCCCATCTACCAGTTCAGCCTGGAGCGAACTGGACCGCTGCTCGTCGAGCTCCGTGGCCACAGGTATGCACACACCACACATGTACCATCAAAACACACACACACACACACACACACACACACACACACACACACACACACACACACACACACACACACACACACACACACACACACAGTTGGATGTGTGTGTGGCTGATATGAAGTCACTGTAGCGGTCTCCCTGCCCCCTGCCTCCAGACAGTACAGCGTGGGGTTTGAGGTGGTCACAGTGTCCACGGTGGGGGACCCTGGCCCAGCCGGCTTCCAGAAGAAGGCCAGTGGAGACTACAGGTAGGACGTCCACGCTGAACAGTTGTGGTGGTAATTTCTGACATGACATGATGATCTGTGTCCTTGAAAACATGTAAAGCTCTCCAAATGTGTAATTATTATTTCTTATTGTACTCTATGCCTCTCGCTCTCTCACTCTCTCACTCGCTCTCACTTATTTCTTATTGTACTCTATGGCCCTCTCTCTCTCTGTAGGTGTGGGTTCTGCTACCTGGAGCTGGACCATGTGCCAGCTGGCATCTACAACATCATCCCCACCACCTTCCTGCCCAAACAGGAAGGACCCTTCTTCCTGGACTTTGGCAGTGCCACGCCCCTCAAGGTCTCTCACCTCCAATGAAGAGGAGGAAGGAGACAGATGATTCGGACAGAGCACAGACAGAGAGCACTATGGGATGTCCCTAAAGCCATACCTTGGATGTTGTTTCAAGGACTTTAGATTAAAGCCAAAGCCAGCTATAGGTTGAACTGTTGGACAGCTGTTGCGAGTTCTAAGCACCAGTCTGAGTCTGCTGCAAAATCATCCACTAGAAAATCAACCTGGAGCAATGATCTGATCTGATGACCTTAGAAACCTTGGAAAAAAAATATAAAAACACACACACACACACACACACACACACACACACACACACACACACACACACACACACACACACACACACACACACACACACACACACACACACACACCAGACATCAGGTGGCAAAGAAAGTTTACATCTTAGTTTTGGTCTTATGTTTATTTCTCTGCTCTACAGATTACACAAATTTTTCAATCTTTAGATATACAGGGTACCGCATGAATATAGTAAGATGGGGTGTTGGTTTAGTTATCAGACAAATGATTATTTTAATTTGTTGATTGCACAAGAAAGACACGAGTGTGCCAAACATTTCTATTAAAATTGCAATGCAATTAAAATCCTAATCTGACCAATCAGATTAAAGAGATACCCTGAGATATCTGTAATTCAGATTTTTTTTTTATTTATTCCAAATTCATCATCGTGGGGGAGTTTTCCGGGTTGACATTAGCATTGGCTAACTGAAAATGCTAACCCGGCAAACTCCCTTTCTGGATGTACAATGATGAATTAAGCAACTCTTCTAAAGACAGGAAAACACCAATATACAGACATCTGGCCGTATTCCTTTTAATTTAACTGAAAGTACAAGATTCGTACCAAATTAATTCCTCATCAGACAGAATCAGTTACCTCAAAAGACAGTGTATTTTAACCAACCATTAATTTGTGCAACAGCAATTCAGCGCTTAAACACATTTTAACAGGGTTGCTTGGTTAACAAACAGCAAGTAATCTGATATTCACCAAATTTCAGTTAGATGTGTGCTGTTTGACACTTTGTGGATCGGACAGACTTTGGAACAGGGTAGGACCGGAAAGGCAGACCTCATGGGAGGCCCGTCTTGGCTGGTGCATGTTGGCCACACCCCCTTCTTGCTGGGACTGAAATGGCAACGGGGATTCTGGGAGTTGAAGTTAAATGGCCCCTGAAATGTTTTCGCACAAGGATTTTCTTCAGGGGGTACCATTACCCTGAGCTCAATGTCAACACAACCTGTTTTGGTACTATAGTTAATACATGAAAATGCAAATAAAGGGACTTGGGGAAAGGTGAAAACAGGCTTCTATGAATTCATTAGTGATGCTGTTAATTCTCAGGTGTAGCCTACTGTATGTCATCATTTCATCGGTATTGTTTAACATAACATTTGGTTCGTGACTTACAGCCAAAATTGGGCGTGTCGTGAGAGAGGCCAGAGTTTAGATGTGAGAGTTCAGTGAGGGAATGTATTGCCCGCCTGGTATTTTTAGTCTGTACCTACCTATGCACTTATTTTACGTTCATTCTGTATTATTTAATCAACTGTAACTGATATGAACTTTAAAGGCAGTGCCATACATATGATTTGTCTGTTTTTACTGTTGACTCGATTGCTTATTGGAGAAAATGGAGGTCACCTTTCTTCCAAACTTTAAATGTAACCATGTCTCACCCAAAGTGTGCCAAATCTGGGCTCTAAGTTTGAGTTCTGATAAAGCTGACAGGAGTAATGGAAGAAACATGACAGAGATTGCGCAAAATAGTGATAAGGGGGGACCATTCCAATTCATTATGGATGTGGCCCACGTCCATAACATTGTAGACACACGTGATGTGGGTCTGCTGTGCTGAAACTACAATGATCTGAAGGTGGACTGGATATAATACGTGTGTCTCAGTGTGCATACGGAGTGTTCTTTAAGAGGCTTATTTTTAAATATGCTTAACATGAAAGCGCAATTGTTTTTCATTGAATATCGAGAGCAGAAAAGAGGAAGTGCATAAGAGTTTGAAACTAAACCAAAAAAAAGTACCCGCACCTGTGATCGTCAGGCCGGCTCATTTGTGACCCATCATCTCTTCCTTGATGGGCTCATGGAAGAGATGATGGGTCACAAATGGGCCAGGAGCGATCTTAAATCCAAATTGACTCATACAGAGGCAGGTGCAATCGAGTTGAAACAGTATTTAGCTCAATAATAGGTGACTGACGGCTGTGCCTTTTCTCAAATAATAGCCCTTATATCTTACAGGACCTAAACTGAAAGGGAATGACGCAGGACTACAGGGAACTGCTGAACATCCTTTATTTTACCGTTATCGGAAAAAAAACAACAACTGGAGAGAACATGAGACGCACTACCCACTATAAAAATAAACAACCACACTAGAGACACATACATGTCTTACTTTAACATCAAAAATGTGTGACATACATAAATATACTCACTTCTTTTTTTAACAAACAAGAACAAGAACATATAGACCAGAAAATATCACAGAAAGCTTGAGAAATATTGTAACAACTTTTTTTTTTTAAAGCAGGCACCGAGAGAAGCGAGAGAAGCAAGGGAAGAGGTTTGTAGAATGGTTGCACTTGATGGATCTGAATGCTTTGTTCAGAGAGCTGGAAGAAGGTTCTGCCGGGATTTGGGGAAGCAAGCTAATTGTGTGTTGGTAGCATTCCTTATAGCCATTGTTAGCGTTCGCTATATGCAAACATTCAGAATCGGATGATGCTATAGTAGTGTGGCCGAAGAATATTCAGTGACCTGTGGCTGGCAGGGAAAGACGCGAGTATCGTTTCAACATGAGGTCCAAATCAGTGCAGTTGAGACAGCGGAGACCTTACAGACATCCTACACATAACTGCAGCACACCTTGCGGTTACATTCCATCTTTCTCAATACATTTTAGATGATGCTCCTTTCGTAAGGTTTAGGAGTATCCCTACGGTTCTGCAGTAGACATCTCAATAATCTGGATTCTTTCAGTACAACCACAAGTTAAAGAAGGAAATGCATGGACACCAGTATCGTGCCCTGGGGAAGGCCTATGCCCTATCAGAAGCAGCATTGAAACGGGGGTGCCAGGCACCATGTCTGGTTATTTAGGTGTCCATTTCCCCATGACAACCCTAAAACAAACTGACAAGGATAGACAAGCAAGAATAATCAGCCAGAGTGATGGTTGAACAAGACCGGTTAATGCTGGTGGTCAGTCCCAGACCCTTTCCTGTTGATGATCCATAAGGGTCCTGGTTGAGGTTGGCAGCATGAATTAGATATATAAACACCTGCTGAAGAACCACTGTGCTTCTGTGTACGGGAGGCATTTAAAAGCACATGGTACTTCAGGTGGACAGAGCCATACAGGTTAATTGATATGTATTCTTTGCCATAACAACACGTTTTCATGGATTCACAGGATGAATGGCACAGACATGCACAGCCCACTTGATTTTGATATTTACTCATTATCCGAATGCAGTTATATGACGCATCGACAGCAATTACAGTATTGTTAGAATTCTCCACTTCAATGTGATATCCAGGCTACTTGTATCTTTTTATTATCTTTTATTATCTTTTGTCTTTGAGACACGAACAGCAGATCCTCTTTGAGTGTACAAAAAAGTGCAAACACGAAAAGTACGAAAGACATGATGTAACCCAACCCCCCCCCCCCCATCCCCTTCAGCGAACACTATTCCTGTTCCTCACTGTTCACTCGTTCGCTCCTACAACGTGTAGGTGGCGTAACATCCATGAACGTTATGGGTCCTCAGTTTCACAACACGTCCCAACATGGACGCTCGCGGTTCACTGCAGAGCCAACATGGACGCTCGCGGTTCACTGCAGAGCCAACACGGATGTTTGCGGTTCACCGCAGAGCCAACATGGATGCTCGCGGTTCACTGCAGCGCCAACATGGACGCTCACGGTTCACTGCAGAGCCAACATGGATGCTCCCCCGTAGCAGTTCACTGCAGAGACAACATGGACGTTCCCCGTAGAGGTTCACTGCAGAGCCAACATGGGCGTTCCCCCAAAGCAGTTCACTGCAGAGACAACATGGACGCTCTCCATCGTAGGTTTCTTTTTCCAAGACAGTGCACCCCCCCCCTCCTCCTCCTCCTCCTCCCGCCTCTCTCCTAGACTCCATTGACCAAAACCACGGCTGGACCGGACGCAGCGGTCGTCGGTTTGGCGGTGTTGGCCCGCGGACGGTGGAGATTGAGGAAGCTAAACCTCCCCTCCAAGCTGAGTGTCATTTTGGAGCTGCTGCTGCTGCTGGTGCTGGTGCTGCTGCTGCTGCTGCTGCTGCTACTGTTACCGTTACTGAAAGTGCTGACCTTGCAACCTTCCGCGCCTTCTGCCCGGTCGCCTACAATCAGAAGAACAACAAGAAAAATTTACAAAAAATAAAACAAAAAGATTCATTTAAATATCTTTCTATAAATATTTTCTTTTTAGCAAAATACAATTCACAGGTACACACACATACTCTCCGACAGACAGACAGACAGACAGACACACTCCGACAGACAGACAGACACACTCCGACAGACAGACAGACAGACAGACACACTCCGACAGACAGACAGATACAATTGTCTGGCCCATTTCTGGTTCTGTTTTCCTGCGTGTTATTACGATGTTGTGTTCCCACAGCGGGACGCCTGCCCTCAGCTGTCACAATGACTTATCGAGGCAGTTCCCCTCGGAGCAGGTGTGAGCCAGGCAGACAGCGTGGGATCAGGTGGCTCACGAGGAACACATTCTCACACCCCATCCGTCTTCGTTTCCCCCACTAAATTGCTAAATAGGCCGGACTTTCCTGTGTGTGTGTGTGTGTGAGAAAACTTTCAACGCTTATGTTAGCAGTTCTATTTCTATACCTCTGTCACCATGGAAGTTTGCATATTAAATAGAATCAGTTCCTCACATTACTTGTGTGTGTGTGTGTGTGTGTGTGTGTGTGCGTGCGTGCGTGCGTGCGTGCGTGCGTGCGTGCGTGCGTGCGTGCGTGCGTGCGTGCGTGCGTGCGTGCGTGCGTGTGTGTTGCACCAGACAGCATATTTCTTTCTGTAAATTATTTTTGCTAACACAGACAGACAGACCTACCTCTCTCCAGGTCACACTCTGGGGAGGAGGCCCCACTGCACTGGGCGCGGGGGCCCAGCACGGGGGACACCAGGCCCAGGTCCGACAGCGAGGCGTTGCCGGGGAGATCCAGGCTGCAGGGCCTCGGCGACAGAGCCGGGGAGGAGGAGACGGAGATGGAGGCGGTGGAGGAGGGCGAGGGCGAAGGAGAGGGGCTGGCGGACGACGTGGAGCAGGTGGAGGAGGAAGAAGAGGAGGAGGAGGAGGAGGAGGAGGAGCAGGAGCCTGTGAAGGGATAAGGAGAGAGGAGGTCCAGGGGGGTGGTGGGGGAGGAGCCCAGGCTGCAGAGGGAGTGGGCGTCCGAGTCCTCCTCGAACACGATGCTGCTACCGCCACACACCTCCTCCTCCAGACACACTGAGCTGACTGCAGGAGGAGAGGAGCGACAAGGGGAGAGGAGAGAAGGAGAGACAAGAGGAGAGGGGGGGGAAGAGAGGAGAGCTTAAACAGGAGATGAGGGGGGAGAAGAGGGGAGAGGAGGAGAGAAGACGGTAGGAAAGAGAAGAGGAGGAGGGGAGAGGAGAGAAGTGAGAGAAAGATACAAGTTGAGGAGCTGATATTCTTCTATGAAACGATTCCAAATTCAGCTCAGATCCATGGTACGATATGATGGATACCGCCATCCCAAATACAGAGCAATCATGGCTGATTACAACGAGTGTGCTTCTCCAGACTATCAACACAAGTCTAGTTCTGGCAGGGTGTCGTGTCGGGGATAGTTTTGAACAGACAGAACATAGAATCCAGCCCCCTTGCTCCTTCTGTGCTCCTCCTCATTTCATATCAGATAAGAGGGGAGTCATTCATCCATTTAATCTGGTTAGGCGCTTCATAGCCCTCATGCTGGCTTCTGCTTTGCCTGGCAGCGCATTCAAAACAGACAGATTCTGGGGAAGGACTCTTCCAAGAACCCTTTAACGGCCACAGATAGGCAGATTAAGTAAAAACATGAAGTCAACAGTGTGTGTGTGTGTGTGTGCGTGTGTGTGTGTGTGCGTGTGTGTGTGTGCGTGTGTGTGGCGTGTGTGTGTGTGTGTGCGTCTGGTGTGTTTGTCACTGGAAAGCCCTGCGTTGTGACCCGCTCACCTCCTCCAGTACGGAGACCCCAGAGGTCGGCCACAAACTGGCACGGCACCACCAAGAGACCCAGCCTTCCTCCCCATCACGGGAACGCTGATCAACGCGTTCAATATATACAAGCAGCACTGTGCTTCAGGACATTCAGACATTCAGCCCCACATGCTAGCGTGACACATCATGTTAAGAGTCAGAATGCAAACCAAACAAACAAACATGTCTGAGCAGCAAGCTAGCGGTCCTAGTTCATCTGTGGGGAAAGTAAGTAAAGATTTTCCTATATTTTGTCTTGGAATTACAGCTGGACTTGTATTTGTAATGCTACGTGCATGTGCACACCAAAACACTAATGGTGCATTCCAAGTCAGAATTTCCGAGTTCCAAGTCGGAAGTTTCCGACACACACTGAAGTCGGATTTCCAACTCGGAAAGTATCTCACAACCCCGACTTAGAAATCCAAGATGGCTGCTCCGCACATCAACAGTCTGTAGTACAGTAATATACTGTTTTTAGCACTCGTCATAAACACAGAACTTTCCAACTTCTCCCTGTGGACATGTTGCGACGGTGTTTGTAAGCGCAAAATGCTGCATAATACGTTGTTATTGACTGGTAAAACAAGGCGTCCATCTTGGTTTTCTGACTTGTGTGGACAATTCGGGTGTGACGTCATTCCCAGTTACGACTTCTGAGGTAAATGGAACGCACCATAACATTGGACACAATACACAACATAATAATCATGATACTAGGAATCATAATTATATGTGTACTTTATACATCATAATAAATATAATCTGAGTATTATAGAGAGAGAGAGAGAGAGAGAGAGAGAGAGAGAGAGAGAGAGAGATACATGGGCTGACTGCAGGAGGAGAGGAGCGACAAGGGGAGAGGAGAGAAGGAGAGACAAGAGGAGAGGGGGGGGAAGAGAGGAGAGCTTAAACAGGAGATGAGGGGGGAGAAGAGGGGAGAGGAGGAGAGAAGACGGTAGGAAAGAGAAGAGGAGGAGGGGAGAGGAGAGAGGTGAGAGAAAGATACAAGTTGAGGAGCTGATATTCTTCTATGAAACGATTCCAAATTCAGCTCAGATCCATGGTACGATATGATGGATACCGCCATCCCAAATACAGAGCAATCATGGCTGATTACAACGAGTGTGCTTCTCCAGACTATCAACTCAAGTCTAGTTCTGGCAGGGTGTCGTGTCGGGGATAGTTTTGAACAGACAGAACAAAGAATCCAGCCCCCTTGCTCCTTCTGTGCTCCTCCTCATTTCATATCAGATAAGAGGGGAGTCATTCATCCATTTAATCTGGTTAGGCGCTTCATAGCCCTCATGCTGGCTTCTGCTTTGCCTGGCAGCGCATTCAAAACAGACAGATTCTGGGGAAGGACTCTTCCAAGAACCCTTTAACGGCCACAGATAGACAGATTAAGTAAAAACATGAAGTCAACAGTGTGTGTGTGTGTGTGTGTGTGTGTGTGTGCGTGTGTGTGTGTGTGTGTGTGTGTGCGTGTGTGTGTGTGTGCGTGTGTGTGCGCATGTGTGTGTGTGTGGAGTGCAGTGAGATTTGATTAACTGGAAAGCCCTGCGTTGTGACCCGCTCACCTCCTCCAGTACGGAGACCCCAGAGGTCGGCCACAAACTGGCACGGCACCACTAAGAGACCCAGCCTTCCTCCCCATCCCGGGAACGCTGATCAACGTCTTCAATATATACAAGCAGCACTGTGCTTCAGGACATACAGACATTCAGCCCCACATGCTAGCGTGACACATCATGTTAAGAGTCAGAATGCAAACCAAACAAACAAACATGTCTGAGCAGCAAGCTAGCGGTCCTAGTTCATCTGTGGGGAAAGTAAGTAAAGATTTTCCTATATTTTGTCTTGGAATTACAGCTGGACTTGTATTTGTAATGCTACGTGCATGTGCACACCAAAACACTAATGGTGCATTCCAAGTCAGAATTTCCGAGTTCCAAGTCGGAAGTTTCCGACACACACTGAAGTCGGATTTCCAACTCGGAAAGTCGGACGAATCTCACAACCCCGACTTAGAAATCCAAGATGGCTGCTCCGCGCATCAACAGTCAGTGAAAGCTGTAGTAATATAGTGTTTTTAGCTCTATTTGTGTCTCGTACACACAGCACTTTCCAACTTCTACCTGTGGACATGTTGCGACGGTGTTTGTAAGCGCAAAATGCTGCATAATACGTTGTTATTGACTGGTAAAACAAGGCGTCCATCTTGGTTTTCTGACTTGTGTGGACAATTCGGGTGTGACGTCATTCCCAGTTACGACTTCTGAGGTAAATGGAACGCACCATAACAGGCCAACGGCAGAGAGAGAGAGAGAGAGAGTGAATGGTGGGTAGAAGCCAAGCCTAGGGGTCCGTGACACTCCCTGGGTCCCTGGGTCGGGACTTACTGGAAACGACGTCCGTCTCCAAGGCGCCGGCGTCACCCTCGGCGCCGACCCCGCGGCCCCGGGGCCCGATGGCGCTGCTGCGGCGGCGCTCGTGGATCTGGTCAGAGATGACCTCCAGGCTCTTGAGGGCCCCCTTGTACTGGCCCTTGGCCTGACACAGCCTGGCCTGTAGGTCATCCACCTTCTGCTTCAGGTGCTGGGGGGGGGGGGGGTAAAACACAAGATGAGGGACAGTTGCTTATCTCACACAGACACACACAAAATAGGCCTGTGTCAACTCCTTAGGTCAGAATTCTAGGTCAAGCTGACTGACCGGCCTTCACGCAGTGTTTTAAGAATTAGTGTTTACTACCATCTTAAACTATAAGAGCCAATCCCAATGTAATATGACTGTAAAGGGTAGGTAGAGGAGACACATACCTCTAGCTGCAGGTAATATTTGGCCTTCATCTCAAAGTAGGGTCTGTATGGAGGGGGAGAGAGGGGGAGAGAGAGGGAAGAAAGGAACATGGTACAAACATAAAAAATAAAACAAGTCACCCAGAAAAGAGCAAGGCCTACATTATCACCATGGCAACCGCCGGTGTGCTGAGAGCATGCAAGCGAGAGAAAGCGACAGAGAGAGAGACTATGCAGAATAGTGGCCTAAATGCCAGCATAAATGGTAAGTATGCTTTTTATACCCTGAGCCACATGCACATACAATATATCACAAATATTAGGTGAAAAAAGTGTGATAAGACAAGACTAGTGTGTCTAATTTCAAAAGTCAGTGTTTTTATTGATCAAATGCTTTATGACAGGGTCAATAATATTATGTGCAATACTAAGAATATTTCCTTGCAATATTACCTTTCATCATTCGAATTTCTCTTACTGCCACTGATCTGGGGTTGTGCTTACTGACTGCTGCCATCATCTAATTTGATCAGCCAGTCAATGAGATGTGCTGGAGCACGAGGCACAAGCCTATGATAATGAAGGCGCTAAAATGGCAGCGCAAGTGAGATAATGAGATAAAATATGCCGTCTGTGAACGACTAAAATCTGATTGCAGACATTCAGACAAGAACAACATTAAGTAAAGGGGAGAGTTTTATGTATTTATTTATATATTTAAATGTTTACCGCCCAAACCTATCCAGGACCATGACACAAGGCAAGCTACATTATCAGATAGGATAGGATGGATAGGATGAAGAAACGTGTGACGTGTAACATTCTCAGAACCTAAACCATATTTCTGAACTGAAATCAAAGTCCACACACACACTCAACTCACTCACACTTTTAGACAAAAACGTTAATAGAGAAGGTTGACGGATGGGGGGGGGGGGGGGGGGGGTCCTTACTTGGACTTGTTGATGGTGCGTTTGAGTTTCTTCTCCAGCTGTTTCATGCGACTCATGGCGGCGGTGTACTTGGCCGACGTCTCCTTGTGCACCAGCTCACTCCTGGTCTTGGTGTGCTCCGCCTCCATCACCTGGGACAGCCAATCACAGCTCGCCACGGTCACTCTCCTCCCAGGATGCATCCGTGACTACTCTCAACTTGAACCTTACACTGAACACTCGCAATCGCTCCTATGCCACACAAACATCTCTCCATCCAAACATTTTTTGTTATATTTAATATTTCTATTGGTCAGCCAAATAAAAAAATATAATCATAGGAAAAAAAATGTTTATCCTAAAAATAAACCAGATGGCTCACTCACACAAACAATCACACAATCACACAACTGCAACACTCACTCCCACGTTCCCATTCACTACGCCCACACTCCCCGGCCCCCCAGGCTCACCCGCTGGGTGGCGTGGTTGAGCATCTCCTGCCAGGCGGAGTCAAACTGCCGGTGGTCCTCCTCCAGCAGCCGCTGCTCGGCCAGGGAGATGGTCTCCTTGGCGGCCCGCAGCACCTCCGTAGCCCTCTGGAAGTCCTGGGTGGCCTTCTGGGCCTCCAGCTGGGCCTGGCGGGGGAGGGGTGGCGGGAGGTGGGGGGGGAGGGATGGAGAGGTGGGGGAAGAGAGGGATGGAGGGAGGGAGGGCAGGGTGGATGGGATGGAGAGAGGGGGAGGGATGGAGAGAGGGGGAGGAAGAAAGGGATGGAGGCGGGGAGGGAGAGAGTTATGTTAGCAATTGTATTAAAATTTGGCTTTAAAGTCATCCATGCAAAGTTTGAGAAGGTTACTAATCAATATGCAAAAAACATTCCCTTGCTGTATCTTTAAAATAAGACTTTCAGTACATATACACACAACTCTTTACAGATCAAAGAAAATAAATGCAAAATAACCTTTAGTAAATAACCTTTACCTTTAATCCATAAACCAAAAAAGTTAAACTCTTATTTGACACTCCTAAAGTTAAAGTGCAAGAATTAGATTTTCTGATAAACATCGCAACAGGCTGTGCTAAAGCCGGAGGTGTTGTGAAGACACCACTGATCCCAAAGACTGTCACCCACAGACAGACCTGTGAATAGACCCCAACACAAGATTTAGCACAGCTACTGTGGCTGTGATAAATCTTGTGTTGGGGTCTATTCACAGGTCTGTCTGTGGGTGACAGTAGCAGTAGCAGAAAGTCCAGTCGGACATGATCTGGTCTGAGGGAGGTCAGATTCAGGAGCAGTAGTGGTGTAGTAAATTGACTGCTTACAGTATTGCCTCACATTCACCCATTCATACACCGACAGCAGTGTCAACCATGCAAGGTAACAACCAAATGGCGACTCTGGTCTGATGTATTCTGGCTTCCATGCCCCCAAAGTCTGCCGGGTACCTGTGTGTGTGTGTGTGTGTGTGTGTGTGTGTGTGTGTGTGTGTGTGTGTGTGTGTGTGTGTGTGTGTGTGTGTGTGTGTGTGTGTGTGTGTGTGTGTGTGTGTGTGTGTGTGTTGGCATGGAGGGAGAGAAAGGCCACTACAATTTAATGTGACTCAATTTAATAATAAGTACTGGTCACTTTTACTTTTACCGTACTTACTGGGTAACTATATTACTAATTGTTCAGGGACATAAAAACATCTAGGAGTCCCTCGGGGAGACATGATGTGGCACCACAACCTCGAGACACGGTCTGCATCCTGTAGAACTCTTGAAACACAACATGATGCATGACAAACCAGCAGTGTCAACCATGCAAGGTAACAAGCAAAAGGCGACTCTGGTCTGATGTATTCTGGCTTCCATGCCCCCAAAGTCTGCCGTGTGTGTGTGTGTGTGTGTGTGTGTGTGTGTGTGTGTGTGTGTGTGTGTGTGTGTGTGCGCCATTGGATAATGCCCTTAAAATAGCATCCTGCTGATCCCTCTGTTCAGGTTTAATCTATTATTTAGCTAGAACAGCTCCCTAAGACCCTCCCCTCTCAGAGAATTCAAGATGATTAAAAACTTCAGTGATTCCGTCCAAAAATAAATAAATAAATGAATAAAGAATTGGTTCACATCAATTGAGACAGGAAGTAATGCAAAATTGCCACACAGGAAGTTGCTGCAATGAATGATGCAGAATAATGAGAGGCCACCTCTACAGATGGGCCACGAGTCAACAAGAAGTCCGGAATGCCCTGCAAGCCCAGCACATTTCAGGACCTTATGACATCACCGCGTGCTCAGGTTTATTACGTTAGCTGCACAGCCACGCAACATGCTGACGCAGCGAAGCACGAACAGACAGTCCCAGTCCTCGTCAGGGAGATGTGCGGCATACTGACCACTGGTGTTGCCAGGTGTGTGTGTGTGTGTGTGTGTGTGTGTGTGTGTGTGTGTGTGTGTGTGTGTGTGTGTGTGTGTGTGTGTGTGTGTGTGTGTGTGTGTGTGTGTGTGTGTGTGTGTGTGTGTGTGTGTGTGGCATGGAGGGAGAGAAAGGCCACTTCAATTTAATGTGACTCAATTTAATAATAAGTACTGGTCACTTTTACTTTTACCGTACTTACTGGGTACTATATTACTAATTGTTCAGGGACATAAAAACATCTAGGAGTCCCTCGGGGAGACATGATGTGGCACCACAACCTCGAGACAGGGTCTGCATCCTGTAGAACTCTTGAAACACAACATGATGCATGACAAACCAGCACAGAGCATTGGGAGACAGAGCACAGCACCTGGGCTGGAAACGTGCAGGTGTGAGGGGCGGAGTCACACAGCATTTCCTGTTTCGTTACACATATATACAGTATGTTGTGGTCCCACTAACTTCAGATGTTTATCTGCAGTCAGATTTATTTATTATATTATGTTATCACTGACCCAATTGACCTTTCCCTACTCAAGCGGCAAGTCCCGCCCCCCCTAGTTACTGTTGCTATGTCCCACAAGCTTTCCCACAGCTCTGCAGCATGTTAGTAATGTCCACTGAACAAGGCCCCCCTGCTGATGATTCTCTCTCAAGGATTCCTGACAATATCGCTGGATGTTATTTGCCAAATGCCGCTTTATCTAAGAGAGTTCTACAGAAAGGTCTGAACTATTTGACACAAGGATATATTCATGACATTTGGATTTCGGACGGAGCAGACGATAACATAAAACTTGATGAGACACAAACGCCTCACAAACTCCACATTGAAATTCGTCAGGACAAAATCGTGGAGTCGTACTGCACATGTAAAAGCAGGGCGAGTACGTTAGTGATGTGTTTACAATGAAAATAAGCCTAAGATCTGCTAACTACTAGCTACAATGGGCTAATCACCTAGCTATGCTAATCACACGATGGCGCGGTAACAATCTGGTCCTAGCGGAAAAAACATTTCACTGCTCAATGTACCTGTACACTGAAATAGGTGACAAATAAACCTTTGAATTTTAACTAATCAGCGAGCTTTGTAGCTTTTTGTGTCGGCGCTGCTGTAAATTGATGTGTGGAGTCGCTATCAACCATTTGATTGTTGCACTTGTGAACTTTCAGTGTTTTAAGTAAATCATAAAAACCACTGCGTTCAGTAATTGCCTTATCAGATACAGAACCTGTAAATAACTCGGACACAAAAATGACAGAACCACTTGGATCACATCCAGTCAATGCTTTGAGGGTTGTGCTTGACTTACAGTCACTATAAAGCTGACTCTGTAAAGCCAGTGCAGATGGCACCTGGGTCTTACATTCAGTACCATCAATAATGACTAAAGTAGAAGGAAATTCTTTTCTGAAGTTTTCAGGCATGTTTTTAATAATAATGTCTCTATGAGGCCATATGTAGTTGGCCTCATAGAGGCCACCAAATTTAAAATACATAAGCTCTATCCATGTATTAAAAACAAGTCCTGGGGCGCCCCGGTGGCTCACCGGGTTAAGGCGCGTACCATAAGGCTAGTCCTTGCAGCGGCGCGGGTTCGAATCCGGCTCGTGCCCTTTGCTGCATATCTCTCCCACCTTTCCTGTCTACATACTGTCCTCTACAATAAAGCTGAAAAAATGCCCTCCAAAAAAATAACATTTAAAAAAAAAACAAGTCCTGCAGACTGCATGGATACTCCAAATCTCTGTGGATATCTGTGGTCATTATTGCACGTTGCCCAAGCTCATCTAAGAACCATGGACCTCATTCACGAACGCAGTCAAGAAAAGAAAAAAGACAGTGTGGAAAGGTCCATTCTCCTTCACATTAGATTAACATACTTATTTAGCATTTTTAACAACTTGGTTAACCTTTGTTTTTGTTTTTAATCCTCCACAAATATATCTTGGTGTTTTTTTTTATACATTTTCACTTTCAATCACTTGGCTGATGAAGACCAGTGACTGTGTGTGAAGGCTGTTGCTGTGCCCAACATGTCCAGACATCACCAGACATCGCCCACTGCACGGCTCTGTAGGAATCCCTCTAATGCAATAAGGGTTTAAGTGAAGGGTCGGAGTTTGCAGTACACTGGCGGCAGTCGCCTAATGCCCCTACTTAAACGCAGTGAAGCGTATAAAAAAGTTATTCATAGAAAACGTCCATGTTGCACGAATGAACGAGAAAAAAACCAAAAACAACAAAGCGGCCATGTGGCCCCGTCACATGGCAGCAGAGAAGCATCGCCTCAACACTGCTATGATTGTTCTCGGTCCTGACTTGTGTAGGACATGTGGACTTCTGGGGGGTGCGATAATGCATTATAATGGCCAAGATAATGATTGATCGCAAGATGCAAGCACCTCCATTGAAGAAACATTGGCTTCAAAAAAAGAATACATTTGTTATGTGATCTTTCCCATCCAGCTGGGCCTCAGAACCTAAGTTCTGAGGACTGGGTTCAAAACTCAAAATCTACAGGCAACCTCGATTGAGCAAGATGCCTAGAACCCATCTGCTGTATGTCACGTATAAAGAAAAAACATATATAACTATGGATAAAAATTGTCCATAAGCCAAGAACTACAGTTTCAAACAAAAGGAAAGATCGAAGGCTTTATTTATCCGTCTCCTTTAACTGCCTGTCCCACTTTCTTCAGCGCTAGCGTGCTTCGTTCGCTAGCAGCGGCGTCACGAGTGGCAAATAAAACACCCTGGGCCACATCAGACACTCAGACACACCACGCCCCCACCTGTGTGTGTGTGCGTGTGTGTACACAACAGTGGCTATCAAACTATTTTTAGTGATGTACCACACCTCAATAGTTTTTCATTGTGACCAAGCCAACAACTGTTCCTCCGTAGGTACTCGGCGTTCCTCCCTCGACGGCCACACTTCCGAGGTGACAGACTCAAGGCTGGAGCGCTAGCTAGTCTATTGGCACTTAACGCTGATCCTGTTCCGTTTTTAGCTTCACGGCTAACGTGAAGAATGAATGTGTGAGACAGACATAAAAACAGAGTGGAGCGAGCAGAAGAGACAGAAAGAAGTGGAGAAAGAGGGAGAGAGGCATGGATCTTTCAGTGAAACATTAACAAACAAAGAAACTATCCCGCCAACTCCTCCTCTGATTGTAAAAAAAACTGCTTCTTAAATTATTCAACATGACACACGACACTTTGGACCTCGGGTGAAAATCATTCACAACTGAAGCCTGTTGCTTCAAACACTGTGCCTGCTGTCCCTTAAAAACAGAGAGGAACAAAAATGGTAGAATAGACAGACAGAGAGACAGAGCAGAGGTGTGGCAACAAGAGAGAGGAGAAGGATCGAGGTCACCATTACAAAAGCAGGAAGAAATTGCAGAACAACACAGATTTTAATCTTCCTGGAACTGACAATGAATCACTGTGAAAATGACAAATCGGATGCCTGACAGACATTTTAACATCGATCGTCTGGGTACCGTTAGCGTCACCACTGCCAGCGAGCGTGGTTTGTCTGGCTTGAAATTGTTTTTTTTAGACATTTGGGCGGTTGATCAACAACGACTGGACGGTGCCTGAACACAGGGTACCCAGACACTGACAGTCAATCTTATCTGCTCAATATTTATCAGCCCTTCACGGTCAAATTAACCCAGAAACATCGTGGCTCGGGAGGTAGGACAGTGGACGCTTATTATGACGAGCAAGCAACGGCGAGATTATGTTACAGGGGCTGCGGTGCCCAGAACGCAGTCTGATCTTTTATTTAGATTACACAGGATATGTCAAGAGAATATGTAGGGCATCGTATATTTAGATTTAGACGTCCAAATGGCGCATTCCATGACATCCCTGTAAACACAGTTCCAGAAAGAAAGAAAAAATAACGACCAAACGGTAGCCAATCTCAAATAAGTAATTATCTACAGCAGTGCTGAAATCATTAGTCGATTGGTCAATGCAACAGCATTCAATTAATCAATTAATAAAATACATATTTCGAATTACAATTTTATTTATTCTGATGATTGTTGAATTTTGTTATTAGTATAATATGGAATGATTGACACTGAATATAAATCCGTAGTTAAATGTGTTTTTAAGCGTCCGAACACCACAGTACATTATTAATATGAAAGATAACCTGCAATAAAGTGCTTTACACAATGGTGGAAGCAATATTCATAGTAAAGAGGCATTTTTTTATTTTAGAATCTTTCATCTAGGTGTGCCGTCATGCTCAACATGTGACGTTCAAAAGGTCTAGTTTGACCAATCAAGTGGCTTGGTCAGAACTAGGCATACCTGTGGTACAATTCAACTCGAGTGTCGGGGTCACGGGTAATATATTCTGGGGCCATGTTGGCCAGAATCACACCTGTAGCCTCGCTAGCCTCTATGAATAGAGTGCAGTGTGTGTTACTTCTGCTTCTCTGTGTTTAGCACCACGGTTTCCAGAGAGGGAAGGACACATTGTGGGTGTTTTCACAGCCACAGAGCGGTAGATTTGGTCCGATTCAGGACCAAAGAAGTTGTCGCTTCTTTGCACCTCCAGATGTGGTCTGGTTAGGGGGGAGGGGGAGAGGGAGAGAGACTAAACTATTTCGCTTCGCTTCAGGTTGTCAAAGACACCATGAAAATATAACCTTTTCACCTGGATGACTAATTTTTCACAGGCACTTATTTAGTCATGCAACAGCGTACACCAAATAAAATTAGTTCTGCTATTTGACATCCGAATCTAATGCAATGTTCTCCTTCTACGGGTGCAAATGGATTCAGTGATGTCAACTTGTCCTCGCTGGCAGGATTCATGTCTCAACTGATCAATCCTATCAAATCCTGAAGTGTCAAAACACATTCCCCCTCGCAAATACGTTTTGTCCTTGATGTGCCTGGACGTACGTCATACTACAGCCGATATGCCCCGAACACAAGTACGTTGTCGCACACAAACATTCTGCCCCTTAATGAACCAAACAAACACAATTCACAGTGAAATATAAACCACTCCTGGGTTTGACCGTTATTGGTCAAACCCAGGAGTGGTTTATATTTCACTGTGAACTGTGTTTGTTTGGTTCAGACGTGGTTTTGACCAATAACAATGCAATGTCATAGTTTGAGCTGGATTGGTGACGAAGCGATTTATGAATACGTACACAAGCCGAAATTGTGATGATACATGTTGAGTACAGTGTGAAAACCCTCTCGTCGGCGCACACACACACACACACACACTGTGATTAGTTCTCCCTTGGCTTAAGGGTCTTTCAAGGGTCTTTCAATAACCGTCACAAAATGCCTACGTGATATTCTACACAAGAGACCAGCCATGCTGTAATGCCAGTGTAGAACGGAAAATGGCACAATACACATTGTATGACAAATCCAAAAAAGGGATGGAAAAACACTTCTGTAAATTGCAAACTTCCTGCAACTTCAGCTGTGTGTTCCGGTCAACTCTGCCCTTACCCTGCACTGCACACAGAGTGCCATGTCAGCCAATAACACTGTGCTTCTCTCTACATTTGACTCCTGTCAACCAATCACAGCATGGGTATCTCTACAGTGGAGCACAGATGACTTTTTAACCCTGGTCCGCCCTACCCTCTGCTGAGTCACTGCTTGGGTGAACTCTTCATCCTAAAAAGTGTGCCCTCAGGAAGTGCTCTGCGCTCTGCGCTACCATGACAGTACCCAACGAAAATCAATGCAAGTCACTTTGGATAAACGTGACTGCTACATTAATAAATAGTTGGTATGTGTTGGTATGTCTTGTGTATCATCAATCGTCAAAAACACCCTCTTTCTAGATTCACAATAACAGTAAAAGTAATTTTGAGTTAGATGACGATACATTACATTAATACTACAGAGCTAGTCTACTGAGCCTTCACTTGAGACCCAACCCTTGTTTGCCAGCATTATTCACACAGTAATGGTTGAGTCATTCGGCTAAACGCGCTTAAACACATCAGCTAAACACATCTTAAAGAGAGAAGTGGTCATTACATAAGGCAGCACGCGGTGCTGGTTGTGTTGTCCGGCAACAGGCACCACTCCCTGGCGAGGTTGCCTGCTATCTGGGCAAACAGGTTGCTTATCAAGGGAGGGAGTCCTTGGAAAGACTGATACAGAATATATACAGAGAGAGTAAAAATAGAACCGTTATGACATTAAGAAAATACGTACGCATTTAAAAAAATAAATAAATAAAAATAAATAAAAAACACACATACAGGCTCACACACACAGAGAAATGAAAAGTAAATACAAATCGAACAGCAAGAGACACACACACACCTATATCTGTCTGTCTGTCTGTCTGTCTGTCTGTCTGTCTGTCCATGATGAAGGGCAACACGGACGCCAAGAGAAGGAGACGGAGGGGAAAGCCAGCAAGGAAAGGAGGCAAGGAAAGGATATGTGCGAAAGGGCAGGAAGTATGCCATTAATCCCATTGCGTCTGCAGACTAGACAATAATTAAACAGCTCAGTTATTCAACCCTCACTAGTATAGGCTGTGAGGCAGAGACCGGGAGAGAGAGGCGTCACATGAAGAGGTGTTAATTAAATCAGTGTTATTTCTGCCAGGTTCTCCAGAGTTTCATTACAATTCAAACTTAGTCTTCCAAAGACAGAGGGGCTTGTGGGTAATTCAATAAGAGTGATCATCCCGTATTAGTAGAATGGTTTTGTGATTCAATTAAGAAATTGTCATATCGTGTGACATACCATTTGGTCACCATAACTAATTATGATGACAACATATTATATATTGATGATTATTAAATAATCATTGATGACATAGCGGTACTAATAGATATTAGGATTTAATGTAAGATAATGAGTCTTGCTTTGATTCTTTATCCTTCGTTGTGAATGAATATGGGTTTAAAAATATGGGTTTAATAAATAAGCCTGTGGAATATTGCCAATGTACGAATTTATATAATTTGTTTTCAATTTTAAACCTTTAAACGCTTGTAGGGTCCGACAGAAATAATCATCAAGAAGTCATATTCACACGATTCAGCTGAACAATCAGACGTGAACTCGCCTAGATCGCCCGGAACGTTTTGTCAAAGATTAGGGCGAGCGTTACAAAACACCAGCATACTGCAGTGTACTGCTGCAGAGAGGAGGAGAGGAGAGGGGAGAGAGGAGAGACAAACAGGGAGATGATGAAAGGAAATGACAGATTATATGAGTGTGAAAGCGAGAGAAAATGAGAGCGAGAGTAACTACTGAAAGTAGAACAAGGTGTCCCACTCCCTACATCAGCTGCTGTGTTAGCTTCCCCACGGGCTGCCATCTCATCTGCCTTTAGACGGCTGGAGGAGAGGGAAAACCCAACCCCTCTGTGTTTACCAATCGATCGGGTGGTGTCGTCTTAACAATAGACCCTCCATCTCCACGTTCATGTCATTGGAACATACACCAGTGCCCAAGGGTGGTTACATATTAGGTACGATTGCGTAGTAGTACCGTACCTGAGTACAATTGCCTCCCCCTGCTCTCGACCGCCTCCCATGAGTAATGTTGTACTGTACCCGACTACAAGTACACGTGCGTTTCCACATGCCACCTCGAACTACAACATGTCAAGAACGACACCCTCGCCTGCCTTACTACTTGATCCGCTCTGGCTGGAAAGCAGTTCAGGAGGAGGAGGTTGGCGTGTGCGGGGACCGTGTGCATACGCAGGTGTGCAGGATAGCAGACCATTTCCGTGTTCTTGTGACACTATATAGTTTTCACACCCGATGCAAACCACGCTCGAGTACACATGAACCTACTGACTCGAGATCCAACGTTTCAAGTGGTGGACCCCAGAAAGGGTTTGCTGCTCCGTGGCCCGGTACACAGGTACACAGCGCTCACACTAATCAAACCAACTGGACTTTTGGGGCAAAGTGTAATCGGACCCAGACACGGGTCCCTGATGTGAAAACACACCAAGACAGACCAAATGATATGGCTAGCCTATAGTTTGATCCTGCTATCCCTGCCGACTGATGCACATACTCTGGTGACGGACAGCTAAGCAGAAAATCCAATCATCACTTAATTTACGCCAGCATGTGTCAGACAACATTCACATTTAAACAATTGTGCTGCACAGTACTGGTGTGTGCATGTGTTATCATGATCAACCAATGCGTCAATGAATATGCATCACTGCTGGGTGGGGTGATCACTCTTACACTCTACACCCAGAAGGAAAGATATGCTATACGGTGGCACCTGTTCAGTCAGTCAGTTAAAGGTCAGGCAGTGTATGCCTGACCTTTAACGGTCTCTGCCACTGGTTTGCTATGCTGGTGACTTGGGAAAATGGAAGCTAACGTTAAGCTAATGCTAAGCTGATGCTCAAATACTGTACTGACACTAATGCGCTGACTTATTGTAAACAACAAAACAAAGGGCGATTCAAATTAAATGGTATTTTGGGGGGGAAATAAAGAAGCAGCAGGTTTAGGCAGAAAGGAACTGGTGTCAGTTCCTCAGTCATAACAGTCGTGCGTTGGGGAAGTACGAAACAATGGCTGGTTCAGCCTGTGATACCGGGTAGCTCCTATGTTAGCTACTCACCACTTCGCACAACATGCCGCTTGGTTCTCTTCAGTTACGGTATATGGGTTTAAGGTTTTAAAAAATAAATGTGATATATTTTCCAAACGCTCTTAGTAGTACTCATACTCATAACGGAAAAAGGCATTTAGTCCCATCAGTGACACAGGGTCACCTTTCCGAGTGGAAAAGGGGAAGTCAAACAGTTTGATTATGAAACGTCTCAGCCTCAACTTAAAGTCAAGTCTTGAGTTTTTCCTTGGAAATGCCACAGAGTCTACACACCCCCCACACGCTACCCCCGGTCATCATTCCTTCAAACCGAGACCAATTGAGGCCAGAATAGGGTGTGGGAGGAGCCAACCTCTGGTTCTCCCGAAGCACTTCCTGTGTGAGCATTCACAGCTGTGTGGCTTAAAAGCAGACGCAGTAGCATCTTCATTATGTCGCCGAAGGGATATTTTTTAAGATGAGTTGAGTTTCAGTGGTAGACGTCACTTTGGGTGAATACCAGTATGAACCAAAAAGAAAGTGAATTTGGTCAATGTTGGGTGAAACTGTTGAGTCAGGGGAAAAGTTCAAGCCCGAAGCGAACCAAATGAGTGCAGACACACCCCCAAACACCTTATTCACCTTGAAAAACGATCCTTACCGGAGTCGACCGTATGCTGGAAGTATACGGTATGGAAGCAAAAGCACCTATTAGGTTTGGTACTTTGCAAGTTTCCATTTTTTAACCACACACACACACACACTACACACACACACACCACACACAGCACACACACACACCACAACACACACACACACACACACACACACACACACACAGACACACAACACACACACACACACACACACACACACACACACACACACCTCACCTGTCTAGCCACCCGGCGGGCCTCCCAGTAGGGTTTGGACTCCTCCACCACCTTCCCGATCTTCTTCAGCAGCTCGTCCAGCTTCGCGGAGGCCTCTACCAGCACCGAGCGGAACTTCTGCCGGGCGCTCTGACAGCAAGGACAAGAACACAAGACAAGTTCACAAGTTAACAATTCCACAGCCAAAGCCAAGATTTTGTTGATAATTCTCCAACCCCATGATGATAGCTAAATAACAACAAAAATAATCGAAACATACGACTAAATCAAAGTCACAAAAATGTATTTGAGGACATAGACGAGACAAACAACCAGTTCGATCTTTAGCAGTAGGTCTCCAGAGACACATTGAGACACAAACAATGAGAGTACATCCATCGGAATAAAGTGGAATGAATACAATAACACAGAATAAACAAACAACAAAAACAGCAATATATAACTATCAAAGCCCTATGAATAAATTATGTATACAGTCAGTTAGCAAAACATTAGCTCCTCCTGGCTTTTAAACTATATGGTGTACGTTAGTAAAACATGATCTGCCTTTAAACTGTAATACAATTAGTGTTTCACATGCCCTCCCCGCATTTGAAGTTTCTTAGTAGCATTAGCCCCCTGCCTACACTCAAGTTGACTGTGTGTTAGCAACATTACCCCCCTGCCTTTAAAGTTTGTTAGCAACATTAGCCTTTGGCACAATTTGGGAGCCGGAAAGCAATATTGCTGATGTGGTTTTCTGAGAAGCCTTACGTCAGAGCATAAACAACAGTGTCCAATCTTGTGGAAGAACTTAGCGTTAAGTTAGCGTTGGTTTGACTGCTGATCGCTTGTTTCCTAAAGAGGGTTACATTGATCCTAGGTCTAACTATTGTTAAATATTATTTACGTCTGTGCCAAACATGAGAACACACATACACCGCATGTGAAGTCATGGGACAGGTACCGCAACAGGGTGAACACACCATCACCATATTCTCTCAATGGAAGTAGAGATAAGAGACCAGGCTGACCAGAAGGTTGGTTATACTGACACAACTTCCACCGGACTAGATCAGCAGCCCAAGAGGGAATATTTCTGGAATATTATTGGAATTATTTCTGAAATATGTTTCTTTATTTTGGTTTTTAGGATATTTTTTTATGCTATGCAATCCGATGAAGTTTTATCAAAGGATTTTGCAATGATTAAGTCAAGACTGCAGAACTGTGCAAACCATGCAGGAACAGGTCAGCCAAATCTATAGGCAGTTAGCTGCAGGCTTGATAAGACGGCATCACGTCTATGTACTGTACACTGAATGAAAGAAGACATATGCATTGACATGAAATGCATGCACACATACATTCAGACACCAAAACATCAGCATCTCCCATACAATGTGCGCTCCATGCTTCGTTCAGAATCAAGGCGGCTATAGCGTGAACGAGAGCGCCGAACGGCAATGTTCTCAAAAAATTGCTGGTTATCTCACCGTCAAAGATACAAACAATGATGCACTGTAACACAGACAATGACACGCATCGGAACTTTAGCGCGCACACACACACACACACACACACACACACGCACGCGCTACTCTTTACGTGATTCTGTTGGACTTCCACCTCTGTAAACCGCAGTCATGTACGGCGATCTTGACCTACATTCGTTTACACTCAACAGCATCCAAAGGCCACACCATGAATCACGTCACGGCGTGGACGAGCCACCAACACTCAAAAGCCATTTGATGCAGTCAAGTCGAGCTAGATTATGTAAAGATAAATGTTTAAGTAACTAGATAATAATACAACAATGAACCAGTGCTCTTGCTTCAAAATATACTGCATGGATCGGGGATCGTTGTCGTGAAAATTGAAGGACATACCGTACACACATACATACATACATACATACATACAGTACATACATACATATATAGACTCATGTTAGATTGACAGACATGTTAGATTGACAGACGTGCTACATATTATTTATTATACTTCTTGGACCGTCGTCATGCCTCGGTATCAATAAGATATTGATCCAGGGAGCTCAATGACCAGTCTGTAGTTTATTGGTCATTGATAAACTACACACTGATCCTTGATTGGTGGGAGGAGCACCAAGTACACCAAGGACGTTCTGGCAGGTGCCCACTGCACACACACCACTTCAAAACTTGAATGCATAGTAGGCTACCATCCCCATGACCCAAGATTCAATAGGCTACACCATGACCTTGGACTGTATGCGTGTGTGTGTGTGTGTGTGTGTGTGTGTGTGCGTGTCTCACCTCCAGTTCAGTCTCACATCTGTTGATGGCGTCTGTGGACTGGTTGAGTTTCTCCAGCTCTCCCTGGGTGAGGGGACACACACAGAGCCAGAGACGACGTGACATTTCGTTATTTTTAAAGGATGATCGCATCGGTGGTTGAATGAATAAATAAATAAATAAATAAATAAATAAATATAAGGCTAGAACTAAGTTGAACCTTATTGAGTTGGCCGTCAACGTTAAACCACGACCAGAACCCCCCCCCCCCAAGTGAGCTTTCAGGCCTATTTTATTCATCGCGCATTTTAATGCATTGAATATAAGCGCCCCGCTATACATCAAGTAGACCGGGTAGCTCACCACACAAATGACCGCACAACCATTTCTAATAAACTCGTTCACCTTAAAAAGCCACAGACACACGGGTACGCTTTGCTTGAACCCAACGGCCTATATTATATATTATATATTATATCTTATATACTTATCATGACGCTTACCTGGATTCTAGGGTCCACCTCCTCATCTTCGAACTCCGTCTCCTCGTCCGATCGGTTGTCCCTGTCTGGTTGTTGTTGATGATGATGATGATGGTCCATGTCGGTGGAGGACGAGGCGCAGACTGCTGTCTAGTGTTGGGAGCTGCCGACGTCAAACCCGAACAAAGCCGAGCGACGGAGACACGCGACGAGACAGCGACGGCGACGACGGCGGCGGCGGCGGGACCGAGCAGCCTCAGTGTGTCTGCGCGGGAACGCCCCCTCCGCGTTCTCTGCGTCCACGCCTCCTCTCCTCCTCCGCCTCCTCCGCCTCCTCCTCCTCCTCCACCACCACGCAGCGTCCACGGCCCATACGATTGGTTGACGAGGAGACGTAGCAGGGATTTGTCTCTGATTCGGTTCAGAAACTAAACATCAATCTCTCCTGGGGCGGCGAAAAAATATTGATTGATACCTGCGTGCAATGTGCAGGCATACTTGTCACATGACAGGGGCAAGCTGGTTATTCTCTTTGATTTTGTCAATTTATATTAAGAATAATTTTTGTATTCATTTAAATCTGATCTTCTCCTCTGGTTCTTCCGTATCAACACGTGGGGTCATCATAGGGGTTTACCTCACAGTGGGTATGGAGTGTATGCCTATGGAGAGAGAACACAGTAGGCTAATGCTGCCGTCCAGAGTGGCTGGCTAGCTGGTCTGGGGTGGTTCTGACGCTGCAGGCCTAACCTGGACACATCAAATACCCGTCCCCGTACCTCTGCCCTGGGCCTGTCCCCCTGCATGCACACACATGTACAGTACATACACACCTGTGTGTGTGTCTGTGTGTGTGTGTGTGTGTGTGTGTGTGTGTGTGTGTGTGTGTGCGTGTGTGCACTAGTTTGATTTCAGAAATGAACATACAGTATATAAAAGAACAAAGACTCTGAATCTCAAATAATAGCCAAAGTGTAGGTTCTAGCTGGATGGGACAAAGAAGGCACTATAATCAAACACCATGTAGTTCTGCTGTGATGTTTGCATGACTGATCCAAGTCTCTGAATACCCCCTGGTGTAGCACACTCCCTTCCTGTTGACATTATCGGCCAATCAAAACTAGTCACTCAGCAAGCTCCACATCCACTTGGAAATCAACAGAGAGTTAAAGGATGGAGCTAGTGGGTGGGTTCCTTCAGCGGCAAGATTGCATTCATGTATGTGGTGATGATTGCCACTCCACGCTCAATGACGCAGGAGAAAGATTTTACAAAAGAGGACAGAGATTTTACCAAAAAAATGGAACAGAGATTTCTGCTTGAGGTACAAAATCAACAATACAGAGAAGAGGACACATAAAAAGAGGATACTGTATATCTGATGGAAAGTGATCTCTCGTGCATAGGTTCCATCCATCCATTTGCGTCCGCTTATCCTGGGCCGGGTCGCGGTGCCAGCCGGCTAAGCAGGGCCCCCCAGGCTTCCTTCTCCCCAGCCACACTCTCTAGTTCCTCCTGGGGGATAGGTTATGCTATATAAACCTCTTGCAGTCATGTTGTGCGGTTGTTCACATGAGTAGAGTAACATGGTCAACATGGTAAGTTAGTTCCTTGGGAAGTCTGTAAACCAGGAATAGTTCATTACCTATTATTATTATTATTATTATTATTATTATTCATAATAATAATTATAATAATAATAATATAACAACAACAAAAACAATAATAATAATAATAACAACAACAACAACAACAACAAGAAGAACAACAAGACTGTGTTTGTATGTCAAATTGTACTCTGTGATGCAGCTCTGTACTACTGCCCAAGACAAATTTCCCTCTGTGGGACAATAAAGTTGATCTTATCTTAAAGTTTATCTTATCTTATGAAGAACAAGAAGAACAAGAAGAACAAGAAGAAGAATTGTGACGCATTACTATTTATTATGAAGTGTAGCAATACGCAGTCTCTAATGTTTGTCTTCATTCAACTGTGGCCCATCATGTAGGGGGAGTGTGTGTGTGCGCTAAATGCCAAGTTTAGTGTGTGGTGTAAACACTGTGCTTGGGAGAGCTTGCCAACCAGACAACATACATCCCCAGCATTATAGCTATGCTCACCAGATTGTAGGCTATTAACAAAAAATACATTTTCCTGTATTCTATATATATATATATATATTTTTTTTTTTATATATATATTTGCGATTGAAGTCAGAATTAATTGCACCATGAAAACATATGTTGTTGCTACGTTCTGTAATATGTGGCAGTAGCTGAGATGTGCCACAATCAAATGATATGGGCATAGCAGGATAAATGACAAATGCAAGATTCAATCTGATCCAGTTCTGTTCCAACACAGCTCACGTAGCTAATGTATAGGACCAAACATCTAATGTATAGGACCAAACATCATGTAGTTACACATGATGTTTGGCCCTATACACCATGACTCACAAAGTGAGTGCACAGATCAGCCATCCACCTATATATGCATACAGGTAGGCTCTCTATCTATCTATCTATCTACCTAATTAGCGGTCTCTAGGCCTAATGAAGATAAAAATAGCAAAAACAAAGAGACATTGCCCTCTAGTGGTTTTTTGTGGGCAATGTTTATGCCTTTTATTCCTAGCACATCTACTATATAGTACCCACCAGATTATATCATGTGTGCACATCATAAGTGGCTATAGCTATGCTGGGACTCTTTCAGGGATCAAGCTTCTACAATCTTGGTGCTTTTGTAATGTACTTGGGTATTTATAATCTTTAGATCTTTCTCACACAGCCAGTAGCTTGACACGAAAGGGGAAAAGTTCCTGGGCAACAGCTGATGACTAGATCTGACGAACAAGGCCCATTCCTCCCCCAGGTGAATATGTCCACGTGCCACCTGAGACACATAAGAAGAACCAGAGCCGACCCAGACTCTGTCTGCACCGATGACATACAGCAGCTCCTGTTGAGACAGATGCACACTGTTACATCATACTTATGGTCATAGCGATAACTGCAAGATGTTTGGCCCTACGTTATGATACCATTTCTCTGACCACAGGGTCATACCACACACAGACACACAGACACACAGACATACAGACACACACCTGTTGTTCTGGGTTTCTCACGGTGAAGAGAACGGCACCTCTGCTCCAACAGTTTTCAAACGGCATTGAACCATTTGCTCTCCCGAGTGGAGAGCAAGTAGCAGCTTCTTGCGGAGCAGCTCCAGTGGGGGGGACAGCCAATGTATACTTCCTCTGCCCAGGAGAGCGATGGGACATAGTAGAAGAGTAAAGTCTGAATTCTGCATGAAATAACCGCTGTGGAGGAGAGGTAGCCGGCATGTAAGGTACGGCAGGTACAACACAGGTACACCACAGGTACGCTACAGGTACGCCACAGGTATGTCACAGGTAGCACTACAGGTTACCACTACAGGTACGCTACAGGTACACCACAGGTGACGGCGTAGCCAGGTACAGACACAGGTACAACACAGGTACGCTACAGGTATATCCACAGGTAGAACCCACAGGTACACACAGGACTACAGGTACGCTACATGTACGCTACAGTGTACACCACCAGTACTAAGGACACCACAGAGCTACACCACAGGTACGATACAGGTACACCACAGGTACACCACAGGTACGCCACAGGTTGACGATAACAGGTACACCAACAGGTACACCACCAGGTACGCTACACGGTACACCACAGGTAACGCCACGAGTTTCATCAGTCAGAGGAATAGAGACCTGCGGTGGGCCCTGGTCGGTGCAGAAGAGTATATAAAGCTTAAATGACCGATCACATAACATAGAGGACAGAAGTAAGAGTTGAGGAATTTCAGAAGTGAATAAGGTAACGCAGACCCAGGATCAGACGCAGACCTTTGTGGCAAAGGAAGACAGAGCAACAACCCTCTAGTTATGATTGTGTGTGTGCGTCTGTGTGTGTGTGTGTGTGTGTGTGTGTGGTGTGTGTGCGTCTGTGCGTGGTGGCGTGTGCGTTATGTATGAAGTAAGGAGAATGCAAGTAATAATTAGTCGAGTCACAGGCTGATTATGTAAAATATAATGCATAATATATGATCAGGTTATATGACATAATGGAGCATAATATAACAGAATAAAATATACATAAAGTTTACAACTTAATATAATACCAAAAAATCATAGGATGGAACATGACAGAGCATAACTGACAGTATAGAATACAACAGAACAGAACAGGTAACCTAGCAATGTGGTCCTGCTATAGACAGTTATAGAAGAGAAATAAAATAATAAGCCTCACCCATATTAGAAATTATCGTTTCTAATTTGTCAGTTTGTCTGTCTATCATCCGGCTCTGCGTTTGCATCATCAATGGACACTTCTGTGGGCATGGCAATGTCATCACAGGCCTCAGCTGGGATAGAAATATAAGACGGGCAGAGAAAAGAACTTCAATAATAATAATAATAATAATAATAATAATACAATAACAACAACAACAACAATATAATCATAATAATAATTATTATTATTATTGTTTTTTTGTTTTGCATTTTAAAACTGTGTCTGCAGGGTCCGCATACTGAAGCTTTCAGTTCGTAGCAAATAAAAATGACAACGTTAACACACAATGTATTCGACTCAGTTTAGCCTACACACTGACAGGAGTGGACGATTTTGAAATGTATTGCAACTAGCACTCCTAACCCAGAAACCAACATTGAAATATATATTTTTTTTACCAAAACGGCTGTCCTGTTCGCTCTCCTCTTCATCAGTTGGTGTGTTGATATAGTTTGACATTATCTCACTCCCCTGCTCGGCTCAACTGCTCTCACAGAGGATCTCAGATACAACAAGCTCTCATGTGGAAACGTAAAGTGCTATTATGTTTAATGGTGATGAAATGTGTTACTTAACCGACAAGTATGGGGAAAGCATCCCCCCTAGCGCAACTATTACAATAAATGCCATACATCGAAGACTGACCAATACCCACTAACTTGTAACCTGTATGTTCCGACGCAAACAGTAAACATATTAAAAAAACATAATGCACATCTACACCAACCAGTTCATTTAAGGGATAATCGACGAGTAGGCCTAGGTGTGTGTGGTGGCAAAGAGTTAATTCCCCCTCTTATAACATGGTCATTAGCCAACAACATGGACTAACAATGGTGCAATGACAACATCCAATAACATTTTCTCCACCTGGTCTTTAATGATCAATTTATTTAATTGAGACACGATAAGCAAAAGATCGCAAAGGGAGATAGATCAGCCTACCAGCCTACCCAGTGGGCTGTAGCAACAGGGAGGCTGATCTATCCAGCATGCATCCGTCTTATGATGTCATAAGACTGAGATTCTGAAACCATGTCCTATTATACCTGGTGGTATAATAGGAGCCCATTAATTATATATTATATATGTGGAGTGCATGTGGTTGGTGTCTGGTTTCAGCAGCCTCACCTGGCCCGAGTCAGGCTGATTAGTCCGGGGCTGTCTGAGGTTGCACGCCTGTGGTGCTTTGCCTAATCAAGGCCCACAGGTTAAACCACACACACTTCTCTCCAGCATGCTAGAGAGTTCCAGCATGCTAACTGCTACCCTCTGCTCTCTCCACTCATTCAAACTGCTGCAATAAACCGTTTCAAAGGGCCTTACTCAAAGGGCTTTACAGGTCAGATTGTTATGGGCCAAACGTGATTTATGACACCCCCCTAGCCCCGCCCCCCTAAGGGCAAGAAACGACTCCCTTAATTAACAAGGAAGAAATCTCGAGGAGGAACTCAGAGTGGGGGATCCCTCCTTCCAGGGATGGTTCAGAGTGCAATGGGTGTCATACGGGCATTTAAAAACAGGGGTAACAAAGCATGACAAAATGCAAATGACAAAGTGCAAATAGTAAATGAGATAGTAATATTATGATGGGGTGCTGGCTGGAGAGCAAGCTGGTAGCCGTCAGGTGGGGTGGCCAGGTATCCAGTCACGATCACAGCAGCACTCTAGATAATGGAGACAACATGAAGGTTAGATGGAGCACAGTAAGCAGGGAACATACAAGTATCCTCAGACCTAGTACCCATCGGCAGCTAGGGTAGGCTAGTGCTAACGGTATTGATTTAGCTGTAAATTAGAGCTGATGGGCACTCCTGGCAGCCAAAGGCGAGGGTAAATAGGTGGGTTTTTAGTCTCGCCTTAAATATATCAGCAGAGTCAGCCTCCCTGATTACAGGTGGCAGACTGTTCCACAGATAGGGTGCTCGATAAGAGAACGCCCTGTTTCCTGCTGATTTTTTATTTACTTTTGGAATTGATAAAAGGCCAGCTCCTGAGGACCGGAGCGGCCGAGAAGGACAATAGGGAACAATGAGATGGGCCGATAGCTGCTGAGAGCTTCGGGGTCGAGGCCAGGCTTCTTGAGTAGAGGTTTTACCACAGCACACTTAAAGCTAGAGGGAACTGAGCCTGTCGACAAAGATAGGTTCATGATGTTGAGCATAGCTGTTCCAACCGTTGGGAAAAGTTCTTTTAGAACCTTGGTAGGGACGGGGTCAAGCAAACAGGTAGTCTGTTTAGATGCCTGTATTAGCTTGTCAAGCTCATCCAACGAGATTGTGCTAAACTGCTGGAAAGTAGCTTCAGGGAGAATATGTGGCACCGCACCTGACGAATGTTCAGGATGAGTGGCGAGAGACGCATCAATGTCTTTCCGAATTGATTCAATCTTGTGATCAAAGAACTCCAGGAAGTTGCTCGCTGAGAGGGAGGAGTTCAAGTTGTGAGGTTGTTTTTGCGTCAGCTCTTTTACAGTGTCAAAGAGGAACTTCGGGTTGTTCTTGTTTAAGTTGATGACACTGGAGAAGTAGGCATTTCTGGAGTTGGTTAGCGCAGTTTTGTAGCTAAGCAGGCTGTCGTGCCATGCAAGGTGGAAGACTTCAAGTTTAGTCGAGCGCCACTTGCGTTCAAGTTTCCTGCAGTCGCGTTTGAGGGTGCGCGTGTCTTCGTTGAACCATGGTGCTGGTCTTTTTGCTTTCCGCTTTTTAACTACAAGAGGAGCAGCAAAGTCGATGGCTGCGGATAAAGCGGTGTTAAACTCATTGGTGAGACAATCCACAGGGGTTCAGTGGATTGTATTAACAATTTATATTAACAATGACAGATCAACTCAACATCCCTGTTAAAAACACAACAAACACACAGTATGAACACAGTTTTTAGGTTATCTTGATAATGAAATTTGTGTCATGCAAGAATCTCTCCATAATCAATTCCTGGCTACCCACAAACCGGTTGTACTTCTCTATAATAGCAGAGTCTACTTCAACACTCTTTGTCAATAAGAAGTGTCAATACATTTCAGCCAAATATTTATCTGTTTTTGTATCTCATAAAAGATCCGGTTCCATTCCATGTGTATTATTTACTTACTGTATTATTTAGTCTCCACCCCAAAGCTGCCTTGTTACTATAAACTTCAACATGTAAGTTTAAGATATTATTCAAAACATATGCTGGAGTACTACCTCAAAGGAGGCAATATGTGTTGGGGAAAAGTATTCAATACGCTACTCTAATTTAGTCTATGGCTAACTTAGCACATTTAATATAACATAACACAGTCCACCTAATTCTAACCTACAAGACAGTGTTTAAGAGTAGTAAACCACAGACCAAGACAGTGACTGTATGATCAATAGCAGAGGATCTTTCCTTTGCACTAACTGGGAGCCTTTTTGTGATTTGGAAGGCCACCAAAAACAATAACAAACTACATACAATTTTGTGTGGATAGTGTGGTTACCAAAAAGAACATGACAGTGTATCCCAACAATAAGGCTGATATAACTAAGTAGGTAAAGGACTGCATCAACCAGGGGGAAAAAAATGCTTTTAGAAATTATAGATTATAGAGCAGAATCTTATCTCAATGGACTCAAAAAAGTTATGGGACTATGAAAGTTATAACCAATATGAATACAAACAGGAAGCGCCTCAACACTAATGATGATCTGCAAAAAGCCAACGAACTGAATGATTTTTATTTTAGATTTGAAACACAGGACTTTTATTTGGAAAGTAATAATGTGCCGGAGACCATTTCGACCAATCGAGTCCAGCATGTCAGGATCAACAATACCCTTTCAGAATCCAGATCAATCAGCACAGGTGCCCCTCAGGGTTGTGCCAGGTCACCAGTTCTTTTTAAATTATACACATATGATTGTACGAACAGAACAGAACACCTAGGACTGCTATCCTCAGTCTACTGCACAAGGACACAAGCCTATTTCACTGAAATAAGACCGTTTTTTGCAGTGGTGTGATGCCAATCATCTCATTTTAAATGCGAGAAAGACTGAGAAGATGGTCTTGGACCCTCGGTCAGTGGGGTATCATAGTCCAGTGGTCATACCAATACATACTTCTTCCCCCCCCTCTTTTCTCAAACCCAAAGAACTACCAGCTGCCGGAACAGCGCCCACTAGCGGAACACCTGATCCAGACTCTCAACTGAACATCACTGTGATCACTAAACCCTAAACACACGGCGCATGTAAACACGATGTAACACAGCAATTAAGTAAGCACATACTGAACTTAAGTCTGCTCAAATATATATCTAACCTGTGTGTACACAACTTTGTCTGCATAACACAAATGCAAACAGAACACTGTTAACGTTAATGTCGCTACGGGAAAATGTGCGGCAAGATGAGACAGGAGTAGAGCAGGAGAGACACAGTCAGGAAAGAGACAGCAGCAGCAGGTGTGTGTGTGTGTGTGTGAGAACATATTACATAACAATTAAACATATTATCATTATAATCATTATTTTCCAACGCATAATGGTTACTTTCAATGGTTCATTTTCATTTTCCAATTAGGTATAGCGTGAGTGCGAGGTTAAGAATTGCAGCGCAATCACGACGGACTTCTTCAGAACACCGCCTCGTCGTCATGGACTTCATCAACATGGTCATGGATACAATGCTGTGTGGTATATATTTCACTTATATGCAGCGCATTGTTATATTTCTTTGCCTTAGTGTGTGCACTTTTAAAATCACATCACTACTCATCAAAAGAAGCAAGTGTGTGCGACACCTGAGAGCTTTCCCCGGACCACCAGCGCACTGGTTCTTCGGACACGCGTTGGAGGTATTGTGTCATGTATTGTGTTTTGTGTGCGTTTGTTTTATTGGAAGCTGTGAACATAATAATCTTGTTGTTATTATTAGCATCCCCAAACCTCTCTTCTCAACTCCCCCCTTAATACTCCATGCTAGAACATTAATTAAAACATGATACGGTGTACTACCTTATGCCTGCTGTTTCTGATTCAGATTATATACAACCTTTTATGGATTGACTTGTGTAAGGAAATGGAAAACGCTTAATTGTAACCGTTATGATTTCAAGGTTAGGAACATGCTTGCATTTGAAGACTGAACAATTTTCATAATCTTATATTTCCCCCCACACACTCACTCATGTAAATATACAGTATATTATGTAAATGTCATTACAAGGTCTGACTGACAAAGTTCTGAAAGGTGTTCCACTTTCCTCTTCATGTGTTGCTCACATCTTATCTTTCCTCCGCAGCTGATGCCTGAGACTGTATTGGACAAGTCGGTGGCCTGGGGAGTGGACTACCCCTTTGCTTACCCCATGTGGGTCGGTCCGTTTCTGTCCATCCTGAGCATCCACCAACCGGACTACGTAAAGACCATGCTCTTCTCTACAGGTATTGTGCTGGGAGTTACATGTAGCTTGTAGTACACTTGCTGCTATATTAACCAATCGTTACATCTACGCTCAATCTGAATCAATTAACATAGCTTTTTACAAAGTGTTCAATTTAGTATTAAATTACTTACGTTATTATTTTTGTTTGTGCCTCCCTCTCTACAGAGCCAAAAGATGATCTTGCATATAGATTCATTAAACCATGGATTGGTAAGACAGCATATGGCTTTTTTACAGAAAGCTGATTACCTTTCTGTAATATTTCTACTACTACAAGTACTAACACTATTACTTGTACTTCTAGGAGATGGTTTGCTGGTGTCTTCAGGCCAGAAGTGGTTTAACCACAGACGGCTTCTAACTCCGGGATTTCACTTCAATATACTGAAGCCGTACGTGAAGCTGATGGCAGACTCTTGCAAACTGATGTTGGTATGTTTTGGACATGATCACACAATGTTTGACCTCCTGGTCTAAAGGTACAAAAGATATGGACACAAATCTGAATTAAATAAAATGTATTTTAGGAAAGGAGAAGAAATACAATGCTCATTGTCAGTATCCATAAACATATCTAACATACATAACAGATCTCTGTTAGAACTGTGGAAACTTTTCCCATGCTGTCGCAGGACAAATGGGAAGCTTACAGCCAAACCAACGAGTTATTTGAAGTGTCCGGTCCCGTGAGCCTCATGAGCCTCGACATCATCATGAAATGTGCATTCAGCAACAACAGCAACTGCCAGAACGAAGGGTAGGTAGCATCAATAATTCAGTATATACAGTATATATACAGTGTATATACAGTATATATATATACATATACGGCATAGTATATTCATAAGGATATTGATATATTCACCAAGATCGTGATGATCTTGTTGGTTCCCATTTCAGTGTAACCAACACGTACACCAAGGCCGTGTACGAGCTGAGTGACCTCATCAACATGCGTGTCAGGGTGTTCCTGTACCACATTGACTTCATCTTCCACCTCAGCCCTCATGGCTTTCGATTTCGCAGAGCTTGCCAAGAGGCCCACCGCTACACAAGTATGGAGATCGCCTCCTTTCCTTATCAGCAGCCTTCTAGACCTAGTGAAATCCTAGTGAGTCAATCAATTAAGAGGGGTCTTATTCACCGAGCAGCCATCTTGGCTTAGCTTATTCTACAATATTCTACAAAATTCTTCAGTTACCCCACCCAACTAACTGATATGGTTATTGGCAACCAATATGGTTGCCAGGTTAATAATGCTCTTACATTTACATGTTTTTATCCAAAGCGACTTACAAAGAGTACCTTTGTTGAAGGAGACATCACTGTGGTACTCTTCAAGCCTAAATTGTGAAATTGCCCATGGTGCTGTTGTTCTGTAGATGAAGTGATAAGGAAGAGGAAGGAGGCGCTGAAGGAGGAGGCGGAGCTTGAGAAAATCCAAGCCAAGAGGAAACTGGACTTCTTGGACATCCTCCTCTGTGCCAGGGTTTGTTCCACCATCACAGTCCCTTTGGTCTGCTAATATTTTTATTAATGTCCATTTTATCTAATTCTGGATCTTTCATCCCATGGATGTGTCATGATGTCATTTGCTCATTTCATAGTCCTCTTATTATGAATTGTACATTTACACATTAATCTGAGGCCAATACAAAATGTGTAATATATCAGTGTTACAGATAGTGTTTGGATCTGCAAATGTTCCTCCAGTTGAGGCAGTGCCATTGCTTTTTAGTTTGTTAAGCTCACAGTTTTTTTGCATTGTACTACAACATGGAAGTCATTCAGATATGCTGTTCCTTCAGTTGCAGCACCAAGCCCATCACGTGTTGGGGGTCTAATCTCATTTTTTGTGGGCGCTCTCCAGGATGAAGACCAGAAGGGCCTATCGGATGAGGCCATTCGAGCGGAGGTGGAAACCTTCATGTTTGAGGGCCACGACACCACGGCCAGCGGCATTTCCTTCCTCTTCTACAGCCTGGCCAGCAACCCCCAGCACCAGGAGATCTGCAGAGAGGAGATCCTGCAAGTCCTAGGGGACAGGGAGACACTAGAGTGGTGAGATGTGATGTGTCCTGGGGCCCAGAAATGTTATTGATTATCATACGCAATATTTTTCATTTGTCTACAATTATTAGTGTTGTGGGCTGGTGCCCCAAGCCTGGAATTGGAACCCAAGCCTTGGTGCACTGGATCAACTTGTGGATCACAGAGAAGAGTTGTATGTAATGAAAAATCTCCTTGTTTTTCCACTTTAGGGATGATCTTAATAGGATTCCCTACACCACCATGTGTATAAAAGAATCGTTACGGCTTTACCCTGCTGTTCCTGGAATAGTTCGGAAACTTACCAAGACCATGACTTTCTTCGATGGCAGGAGTATGCCCGAAGGTATTTGGTTGTCTTTGTTGAAACACATTATTGATTTAGTGTGTGTACGTGTGTACAGTACATGTGTCTTGGCTTTATCTCATGCATAGCTTGAAAGCACACATCACATAAAATAAATAAATGTATTAATCTGAATTAATAACAACGGGGCACCACCCCCAATATCGGGAATTAAAGGGGAATCGATCGCCCCTGGTCCACGTCCCGACGTTATAGGCTAGATGACCTTTGGTGTAGCCGACAGATGTGCAGATGTGATTGGGCGTGCTCCTATAGGTTAGGTGAAGGATCCTCGGGAACTGAGTAGTGGCTCTCCTTTACCCCCGGAACTCTGTCCCTCTCCAAATTGATATACAGTATGTTCTGTGTTTTTGACACACCCTGCTGGACATGTTTATTGTTGGTCTACCATGTGTTATTGTTGGTTTTCATGCGCCACGTGTTCTGTTGTGTTTCTGACTCCGCCCCCACCTGTCATAGGTTACCTCCTTCCTTGTGTTGTATCCCTGTATGTTTGAGTGTGCATCCGTGTATGAAAGGCTAAAATGCAGAAAAAAGTGATGTTTAAAAAATACCTGTGTACTTGTGGATGAGGCATTAGTTTCAATTTATTTATTTGGTTCAATGTGTCAAGTGCCCCATGCGCACTACGAATGTATGCACTCATTCTATGGTAAGAGATGCTTTGGATTAAAGCATCCACCAAATGCCACATTTATTCATTCACGGAAATGTTTTTTTCTTTTTTCTAGGCAGTTATATTGCAATGAGCATCTATGCTCATCATAGGAATGGTACAGTCTGGGAGAACCCTCATGTAAGTACTCCTTGTTGGACAGAGCGGTGCTGCTTATGGCTAAGGTTCCTTGTCTAGATTCTGTATGACTTTGGATCGACTTGCAATCTCTGAACTGCCATCAATATGGAACTGGTTTAATGTTATATATGGTCCATTTCAGTATGAGTATGAACATTTCCCAGAACTTGACTATTAAGAAAAAAGAGTTTCTTCAGTCATGATGTAACAGCAGTCTTTAGTCATGTGACAGCAATCGGATGAGACACAAAGGTGTCTCTTTTGTATGGAGAAAGGGAGACAGTGGACATTTCAAGGATTGCTGCAGTTGAATTACATTTTTCATTCAAAACACAAGCTGCCACCAGCACACTTGATACACTGCAACTTGAAAGACTGTCGTTTATAGTCGCCATTTTGGTGTAACGTCGGTGTTGACACGCAGTTTGCACACTGTGCTTATGGAGTTTTTTCATATGACTCGTGCACTTCACGCACGGTGACAATGAGTGAGGTTTGATGGTATCTGACAGCTTCACAGGCCAGCATGTGAACACTCCCTCTAACCCTAATCCCTCAATAGGGCAAGACTCCATAACCCAGTGGGTAGAGGAGGAAACCTGAGCAGTAACTGAATGGATCCCTCCTCAAAACCACAATAGGCACATTGGACAGAAAATCAGGAAACATTATTAAAGCCCATCCCTGCATGAACAAATGTTTTGCACCTATGTTTCATTGTGTAGTTTGTCTGACATTCATCTATGTATTTTGTTTACACCTGTCCAAGGTCTTTGACCCACTTCGCTTCCTGCCAGAGAATATTTCCAAGAGGCACCCTCATGCCTTCCTGCCCTTCTCTGCTGGATCCAGGTTTGTCCCCACAAAGCACTGTGATTTGGTCCTTACTTTGTTCCCATAAAGCACAAGCTACTGATTGACCAGGGCCCAGTTTCAAGTAGCAGGTTAGGATATGTTTAAGGCAGCATAAAACAGAACTCTGACTCGAGCGAGGGTAACAGATGTGATTGTGTGTTGTGCTATTTAGACACCGTAAACAAAGATTACCCGGTTGAGTTGGTTTATTCGGATAATACAACAAACATAGTCACTGAGCTGTTCTGAAACATGTTTCGGCAATGATGATACGAGAAATATAGAAACTGCTAACACATGTTAGCATTCACACACACACAGCTTGGCAATTGGCTAACTTAGCTAACAACATACAGTAGCGTACATGCCATTGTTTGTATACAACAGATATAATGAATATACAAATCCAGCATTTATATACAGCTTACTGTAGGGAAATACTTTGAACAGCCATTAGGCCTACAAAACATTTTTTTTTTGTTTGGTTTTCTGCTGCGAGTTTCTCCGTAGCGTTTAAAAAATAGACCCCACGGGGCAAAATCAAAAAGCGTTCGTCGATGTCGTACCACTAGACCCCTCGCCTTGGGGTGCAGTGAGCAAGGTAAATGCTTGGAGAACGGTCTGTGCTCCGATGTCTACCACTGGTTCGGCAAAAGGACATAGGCCTACCATGTCATCGGGGTAAAAATTATTACTCTATTAGGCCTCCTTCAATTTAGACAATATTAACAAGGAGGAAAAACGATACCCCTTTGAATAGCCTACAATAGTTTAGGATATGACCATATGACCATATAGATGTTGTTCACAGAAAGAAGCCTACATGCTATATTGGCAGCTTTCAGGTTAGGCTCGCAGCATGAGTCGCCATGGTAACTAAAATAAAGGTAGTCTGATCTTGGCCGATTTGAACATACTGGAAATAAAGACAATTTTTAAAAAGGCAGATGGAGACGTGCTACTTGGGGCCGCTAAAGCAACATCCATCCAACCAACCCAAGCATATTTGTGTAGATCCTTCATCAACAATGAAACTGAAGTGAGCAAAGACAGGACTCGCTTCTGGCCAGGCGCTGGCCAGGCCTGGTTTGACGGTCCTACTCGACATGTCAACTTGACCACCTAGACATTGCTAGTCCGTAACACTACCAGCTTCACCTTTAAGATGAGTATGCCATAATGCATACGTATACACTGTCTGGGCATAAATTACACCACTACACACTAGGATTCAATCAATATTTTCCCTAACTAAGTATGAATGACTCATGTTGTGCTACAGTTCAATGGCTATTTATTTGGTTATACCACTCCTGCTATTTTACATCCAAATAAAATAAGAACCAATCTGCCCCTACTACACTTGTATCAACGATGAATTACTTTGTCATTAACTCTCATGATCCATCATCTCCTACAGGAACTGCATTGGTCAGAACTTTGCCATGAATGAGATGAAGGTGGTGATATCTCAGACACTGAGTAGGTACCAGCTGATGGTGGACCCTGCTAGACCGCCCAAGATAAGCCCCCGACTGGTGCTTTGCTCTCTCAACGGCATTTATATTAAGATCAATCCACTGTAGACCATTTAAGTTCATCCATCTTAAATCCATGAATTACATCTTACACCTTAAAGATAGCAAAACATTAATGTTCGATAAATGACCTGTTAATAGTTCCATTATGCACCTGTTTGCCACATCAAAGTATAATTTATTTTTATTTCCTTTAACTGAATGGTTTTTCTGAAGCTGTTACCGTATCTGTGCTGGCAGCATACATTTCCCATCACAACACATCCCACCTACACGTATATCGCGATGTTACTGTGAATGCCATTTAACGTCTTTAACCATACTTTGCTCAGAAGCAAGTAGATTAAATCTCATATTGGAAAGGGATTCTTTTCATTTGATGGAATTGTTTTCATGTCAAAATACTGTCATTTGAAAGTCCTCACAGTAAATGTGATTTGTCAATGTGGATTAACCTGTTTAAATATACAACAATATTAAATTTATTTTAATATGTTTGTATCTCTATTTAACTGCAAGAACGGCCTATTCAGTCAATGTAGTCTCACTTCAAACTCGTCACATATGGACGCTTTCGCAGGACACCCTATGTGTCCATATGTGACGAGTTGGGTACGCCTTCAGCGGCATTTTTCAACGAGCAGGGTAGTCCGATAGACTTTCAAGGAGCTCCCTCAATGTCCGAAATAGACGTCATGAGATCATGGGGTCACAGCAGAATTGAAAGGAAATGGTCAATTGTCACAGACTAATTTCACTCAGAGAGTATCAGGACATGTTGATTTGTCATTTCAAAATAAAAGCCCTTTAACATCTCATACCTAATTTTCTTCTAAACTCAGATGAGAATTAAAGGGAAATGGTCAATTATCACAGACTAATTTCACTTCAGAGTAACAGCAGACCACCTCAGAGTGTCACTCACGAGTATGAGGACATTTTGTTTTGTCATTTCAAAATAAAAGCCCTTTACAATCTCATATGAGATAACTCCCCTCTAAATTCTGATGAGAATTAAAAGGAAATGGTCAATTATCACAGACTAAATAGGCAAGTAAAGATAACTTGAAGATTAAGAAATGGGAAACACTGTCGTCTAGTGGCATAACCATACATTGCAGAAACATTTTATTTGTTTAAAAACTACAGAAAAGAACATTGTCAAGTTGAATTGACGAGAATAGGCACATACACATTTGTGTTTTATACATGTTAGTTTAATGAGTAAATGCCTCAGCACATTCAACTCACTTTATATCCTGACCTGACCCATGAATCCTGTTTAATTCTGGAATATTTAAATCATACAAATATCATCTATAGTGTCAATGATTGAGTTTCTACTGAAATTGAAAGTGTTTGACACAGAAATACAGCTAATACTACGATCAATGAAAATACAAATGGAATAGGAATTATCAGTGATGTTTTATAATTGTAGAGGAGGCTAAATATATAAGTAAGCCAAAAAAGAGAGAGTGTGTGTGTGTGTGTGCGCGCGCGCGCGTGCGTGCGTGCATGCGTGCGTGCGTGTGTGTGTGTACAAGTGACACAGAGTCACTGAGGGAGCATGTCCTCTTGGTTGAATGTGGACTGGAAAGTGTGGATGTGTGGGGACACTCTGTAGAAGGACAGAGTGCCAGCAGGCCGGTCCACATACACTCCTACTCTGTTAGAGCTGGGAGGGGGGTGTATGTCTGTTTTACTACCTTTGTACCAGGCAGTGTAACGACCACCATAACAACGAAGACCCCAGGACTTGTTGTTCTCTCCAAGCATGCTGTTATCACCCACTCCTCTCCTTGTGATTCCTCTGTATGTCACTCCTTATAACAACACCTCCTGCCTCCCAGTAACAGCGCCCAGTCAGACCCTCTCTACACAACACTTGGAGCCCAGTAGTCAAATCTCTCTGGGTGATCAGGTTTGCTGCTCTCCAACCCGCGTCACTTTTCTCTTGGTCCTCAGACAGAGAGAGTCTTCTATAGGCTGTGCTTGGGTCCAGTGTGAGTTCACAGGCATCTGACGGGAGAACAAGACATGAATAGGCTGCTAAATACACTGATGACATTATTCATTACATCATTTACATAATTTGTCATTTATATATCTTAATCTAATTTAATAATCTGAATTACATTATAGTAGTAATAACAATAACATATACAGTATAGATTAGTGGTTGTAGGTCTAAAAGAGTTGAATTAATCATTAAAAAATTAACCTCACTGAAGGAATGTTGGCATTTAAGTATACCAAATAAACACTATTAAGATATCAAATAAACACTAAAATGACCATCAGGGTCTTCAACATCAGGGAACAGGATATCCCATAATAATAACAAATAACTTGGATTAACCTTCACAGTAACAGTAAGCTAAACCTGCTTATTGGGAATAGTAGTGGTATATCATTATTACACACTACTGCAACTGTAGTATCACCAGTTGAGGATTCAGCAGGAGATTGACTGTTTATCAACTGTTTGAATTTGAATAAACGATCACCTGCTGCTGTGTGGATGGACCTTCCATCCAAAGAGTTAGTGTGTGTGTGTTGTGATGAATCTAACTAAACACACTTAAACTGCTTTAGAGCTGGTTTCAGCCTCCACACTCCACCATGCTCCACACTGGGGGGGAAACAAAGTGAGGTGTCATGTTCAATCGTATTCATAATCTGCTGCACTTTGTACACAACATGAATTACCGCTGCGTTTTGAAGCCACTCCATCTAGCGGCTGGTTGAATCCTTGTAGGAGACAACAGTGGTGAGCTGTCCTCTCCATACCTGAGAGTGTGGATCCTCCAGTCCAGCAGAGAGCAGCGTAACTCCTGAGTCTCCTGGGTGATTGTAGCTCAGGTCCAGCTCTCTCAGATGGGAGGGGTTGGAGCTCAGAGCTGAGGCCAGAGAAGCACAGCAGTCCTGTGTGACCAGGCAGCCAGACAAGCTACACACACACACACACACACACACTATTTTATATGCACTTTTATTAGAATCTCTCACATAATCCTACATTAAGGAAAAGGACTAGTTCTGTGACTAACAGGGAGCCCATCTAATATAATTAGCTGAAAATGGCCTGGGTTTGTACTTCATACGCAAGGCGCTGCACAAAAATATTCCCACCAAATAGCAACAGCAGCGCGCACCAACTGTGAGTTTAAAACTAGAAACATTGAACTTGCTGGCATCGCATGATAGGACAGCTAGTAGAAGAAGCCATGCTGCCAACTGTTTAGTCTGCTTCCACCAGGTCACTGTGTTATAGAAGTTGTATTGTCCTGGTGGTGTTGGAACCCTCCGTGTCACCGTCAGTTGGTGTAAGGGTGTAACCTGTAGCTAATAGATGCTGTTTCCACCATTATTGTCCCCCTATGGACACTATACTACACGTTATATTAACGTTCAGCCCCACTGACTCTCACCCCCCATGGACGCCATTGCATTACATTAACGCACACCTTTTCTATTCTTTAAATTGCACCTTTTTATTGCTATTTTGGATTTTCTTTACATCTCTATACTATTAGTCTGTTTAATGTTCAATGTTATGCATCAATTTCACAATGGTACATTCCTTATTTTTGCCAATAAAGCTCATAGTGATGAATTCTGGAGAGAAGTTGTCTGTGATATTTAAACTACACCAACGCAAGACAGAAAAACCCCCATTCTACGTTTTGTTGTAAATTGTGTGAAAACATCCGGAAAGCTCAACTCGTCAGATGAGCCAAACTTAACTTAATAAATGAATTATCGCAATGGTGCAGTGCCTTTGTAAAGTGTATTTATGCAGTACTGCATGACTAAACCACTATGTTCAGAGTTTACTCATACAGTAAACATCATCTGGTTCAATGAAGAAAGTATCACTGCTTATCAGAGGGGACAATAGGTTTGCCTATTGTTACCACGATTATGTGCCCTAATTAGATGACTCCAATAATCTATCCTTCTGAGTATGATCGAGTGGAGACAGGATTGTAGTGCTACAGCAATAAGTTGGTAGAAACGCTGTGTCTCTACCTCTCTCTCCCTACCTCTCTCTCGCTCCCAATCACTGACTGTCAGAAAAGAGGCAAAGAATATCAAGAAGGCAAAGAAAGGCGAACTCAACTACTTACCCAACTTTCCGGAGGGATTTGATAAGGCAGCCCTCGAGTGTGCCCGCAAAGACTTGGTTGATGAAATGCAGACGAGAACACCAAATGGACCGCTTGTGAAACAGAAGATGGACCTGACGTTTGCATTGAGAAGGAAAGAGGTGGTGGAGTCTGTACCTGCCATAAGCAAGATGGTGGAATGCTGGCCTTGTTAGGACCCAGACACGAACTGGAGCCAAGTGAGTAACAGAGAGGAGGAAACCAGATTTACAGATAGGTTCTTCACAGGTGTTTAATGAGTAACCAGGGAACGTTACTAGTAGGAACGCAGTGGTCTCCTATATAAATATATATAAATATATATAATAATCTATAACTATAAACCTATCTAAAATAATATATAAATATATATCTATAATACCTATCTAAAACAATATATATATCTATCTATAAATACCTAATAGAATTCCAAAAGGGAAGGAAACTACTCTAACAAACAAATATACTTAGCAAGGGGGCTTAAGGAGAGTCGGGGGCAGTCCGGTGGTCAGGGGGTTCTATGGGGGTCCGTCCGCGGGAAAAGGGGAGTCCAGGTGGAGGCGCGTGGAGAGGGTCCGAGGAGGGCAGGGGTCCGTAGAATGACGAGGGAGACACTGGAGCGAGGATCGAGGAGGACACGGGATCAACGAGGGTAGTCACGGAGACGAGGAAGACGTAGGAGCGAGGAAGGAGAACACCGGGGAGCTAGTGACGCGGGGGTAGTACGTTCTAGCAAAAGTCTTTGTTCAGAACGGGCTTAAGTATCTGCTGTGCCCTGATTATCATCTGCTACACCTGGCGCCCCACGGACTCGCCTCCGCAGGGCGTGTCTCGCTCGCTCGGGAGACTCGGGATTGTTCGGGCTGGGATCCCGAGCCGCTGGTGATGACGCGGTGCGCTCTGGGGAGGAGCGCACCATAACACCAAAAGCCACATGTCAGAAGTGTGGAGTAGCAGTTCCCCTTCAGCTGCTGACGGAACACATCAAGTCATGTGCTGTGATTGAAGTTGTCAGTGATGATAACCTGGCTAATGTGGATAGCGGTGAGCCTCAAGAGAGAAAATGTAAGAATTATGCCTTTGTTAGCATATTATATAGTATTAAACAAAAGAATAAATTCAGAAAGTTTGTTTGAAAATAACACTGTTGTTCTTGCTTGTAACTCCAATTTCTCAACAGCAGCTATGCAGCAATGTCCTGTCTGCATACAAATGTTTCCCACTGACTCTATTGAAGTTCACGCTTCTTCATGTGGGGAAAGTGCAGTAAAAATGGGCATGTCACAAAGCATGGCCTACTCCTGATGTAAACCATGAATTTTTTACATTAAAAAGCTACCTTGGTAGGTAGCATAGCAGTCATTTAATATTACAACAATTTTAAGTATAATACTTTTCAATCTCAGCAGTCTTCAAAGCTCAGCGTTATGGAGTGCCAGAGTGGTTCTCCCATTAACTCGACAAAATATCGGAACAGACTTAACATTGAACCAGATCTCAGATTGAAGCTGTCATCGCTGGAACCTGACATCCAGATGACGTCTGCGAAGCAACATCATCCATCTCATTAGGTGACTGATAAGATTATTTGTTTCCACTGGACTTGCTGTGTGTGTGCGCGTAAATATATGGTGATGATATGCAGTGATGAGTAGGCTACAATTTACTTTTGATTGTCCATAATTAACGATAAAAAAATATCGACGTTTTAACACTACGTTTATATATGTACTTATTTTTACGGTTTGCATATGAGGTGGTCCGCGAAAATCCTTGATAATAAATAGTGGTCCGCATAAACAAAAAGTTTGAGAACCCCTGATGTAGAATACATAAATGTAGATGTAGAGTACAGCACGTAAAGAGATTGGCTGCAGTCACAGTTTGAATATAGATCAGTACATGTGTATAGATGTAGAGTACATAGCCTAAATGTAGATGTACAGTTAGTACAGTACATAAAGAGATGCTGTAAAGAAAATTACCTCAAAGGGGAGGAGTCAAGTCTACAGTATGGCATGGCTGCTTTTGTTTTTTTGTTTTTCCTATGGCGCGCTGTGCGGTTGCAGTCACAGTTTGAATATAGATCAGTACATGTACCTGTATATCTGAGGTGGTCTCAAAGGAGACAGTTGGGTACACCAATTGGGTATGTGTGACATTTGCAGAATTGGTTTTTTTTTAGCAAGAAGTGTATGTTCACACATCAGGGGTGGTAAAAGTACTCAAAAGTTATACTCGAGTGAAAGTATAGATACTTAATAAAAAAAATTACTCCAGTGAAAGTAGAAAGTCCCCCATTCAAACACCACTTGAGTAAAAGTACAAAAGTATCCGATTTAAAATGTACTTAAGTACCAGAAGAAAAAAGTAAATATTCAAATTAATTGTAAATATCCATAAATAAGCAGACCAATTGTTGTGGGAGTGATATGCAATGTTATGAATGACATGTGTGAAAGCCAAGAGGACAGGAGTGCATTGACTTGCATTGACTTTTATTTTTCAAGGCCCTAATTGAACCACTTAGAAATTTGGTTCAAATTTCAATGCATAGCTGTTCATTCAAATGTCCAGCCTGTCTTCTAATTGTTATGCAATTTTTACTTTTTGACATATTGATTAAAAACTATGGACCAAGGCCCGTTGTGACATCTTGATTAATCCAACTCCTATGGTGGAGTTCCCTCTTACTTAAATGTAGCTCACTCGCTTGCTCAAACACACACACACTCACATACACCTTACTCTACAGAGCCTCTCTCTCTCTCTCTCTCTGGCTCTCTCTGACTCTCTCTCTCTCTCTCTCTCTCTCTCTCTCTCTCTCTCTCTCTCTCTCTCTCTCTCTCTCTCTCTCTCTGTATGTGTTGGCCAGTTTTTGTGTCCAGTGTTGAAGTTAAGTTATAATTACCTCGTTAAATTGTGAGGAAATATGTTATTCGTTTTGGAAAGATATTTCATTACTTTACTCTTCACTTTACTTCACACTTTACGCTGCTGCAGTTGCAGCTTGAAGTCGTGCTGGTATTAAAACATATTGTGAAGGTATTAAAAAGGTATTAAAAGGTAGTAAATTCAACTTAAGAATTTCTGTATAAACCCTGGGAGCGCAACTCCTTCAGGGCCGCCTCCAGCTCCACCTGGCTTTCTTCAGTGGACAGGCGCTGACTAAGCCGTCTCTCCAATACGGCGGTGAGGCCCGTGAAGCTACCCCGGTCCTCTGGGGGGAGGTCTAACAGGACCTGCGCCGCCGGCCCTTCCAACGCCAAAGCCAGGTGAACTGCCACCTCCTCATCCCCCCACCGGCCAAACTGCACCGCCAGCCGCACTTGGGCAAGGTACGGCCCCAATGGCGTGGCCCCGTCATAACGTGGAAGCTCCACTGAGCTTCTGTATGACCCCAGGGCGGGCGGGGAGCTGGCCGGTGGGTAATGTTCAGTTAATGGGGGAGTTACCAGCATCCCTTGGCTGCGCCTCTGCATGGCAGGCATCGACGTTGTAGTATCCACCCAGGTGGAACACAGGAACCAACGTGCAACCACATGAATCACTTGAACTGCTTGAACCACTCGAACTGCCTGAACCACTCGAACCCATGGCATCAACCCCTTTTATAACCCCTCGTGACACAAATGACCTTTCCCATAACCCCTCGGGGCCCCCTACGTCATCGGCGCCCCCCCCTGGCCGCTACAATATACAGTTTCTTCATATACGCCAGCAATTCAGTTTTGCGTCAATCTTTCAATAACATATTCAAGTCATTCATACTTTCAGCTACAAACCTCATTCAAACATTACAATTTTCTACATCTTTCATACATTCCCATTCATACTTTTTAAAAAAACAAGTGATTCAGATTTCCAATTCTTCATAGTCCTTCAGCTCCAAATTCAAGCCAGCAATTCAGTTTAGCGTCAGCCTTTCAACATACAGCATTCACACCGCAATTTCTTCAGAAATTGCCTTTTCTAGTTATTATTATTACCCTTCAATATTACCTTGCAATATTACCTAGCAATATTACCTTTCATCATCATGTGCAATATTCCTCATGTAAATGTATTATTGTATTTTATTATTCTGTTGTTTATTATTCTATTGCTATGCTTTTGTTGTTGGTATTTTGAGCAACCTCTGGCACAAGAATTTCCTTCTGGATTAATAAAGTTCTATCTTATCTTATCTTATCTTACACCCGTTGCCTTATGTTGCACCCTGCTACCCCTCAGACCCCTAGGAACAGTGGTGTAGTGGTCCCTGGAGAAGTGGGTATACGCCGTATACCCGCGTATACGGGGGAATTTAGAAGTGGGTATACGCAATGCTGACTGAAAAATAAGTGGGTATACGCCGTATACCCGCGTATACCCTGGACTACACCACTGCCTAGGAACGTAACATCCAGCCTCCTCTTGCCGACATCTGAGTCTGGCAGAATCACCAGTAAAAGACCCTCTGAAATCCAACTGAAATTTTGCATCAGTGGCCATTTGTTGTCATTTTTTATTTATTGAAGATAATCCTTTTGACAAATAGCCACTACAGTCCTATTTCATAAAGTGATATATCATATATATTATTTATAATAAATCTCACACACACTTCGCAGGCCAATTCTATACGACACCCCATAAGCACTCCCAAGGTAAAGCTTAATGGACTGACATATAATGGTAGCAAAAAAATTTATCAAAGCAGTGTCTAGTAAAGGTAGTGTCTTCAGGCTGTCCACACAGCATTCAATAAAAGAATGAACGAATTAGAAGGTGAATAATAAAGTCATGAATCGGAAAGAACACAAATATTATAATAATTGATGAAGTCACCCCCCAAAGAAGATGCAAAGAGATATGAAATAATCTAAGTACTGCATGTTGGAGTAGTCTAGATGCTGAACCTTCAGAAGCTGGGGCTGATGCTGAACTGGAGAGACCTGGTGGGAGGGGCCTTCTGAAACCCCGCCCCTTTTCCTCTCTGCTTGGATATCCCACTATCTGGATTATTCGTGTGTAAACTGCTGCTATCTCGTGAAAATGTATTCCATTAAATTAAAACTACAAACTAAATCAAAGTCCATTATTTACCCAAATGATTGAAGTTATTGTGGAAATGTCAGCTGTCCAAGGCAAGCCACTGAGGAGCAATGCGGCTGTCCACAGCGAGTTTGATTGACAGATGGTAGAAAGATAAATATTATCAAACGTAATATCATGAACTAATAATCCATATCATATATTGACTGGACTTCAGGGCAACTAAGAGTTCACTAGCTTGATACCGGCCTGTGTGATTATAGCGAGGCTATTACATATGCATGCCAGTAGGTGGCAGTCTCAGATTGGTAGATTAGTCTACTGTAGCTGTAGAGTTCAGCATTTACCAATTTAGTTGAAGTTGCCTTCTCAAGGTCATGCAGGTCAAGAGTACAATATGAATATACTATCAATCTTGTCATGTTTCAATGTGTGATCAATAAAACACACTACTGTGTGTGTGCGCGCGTGTGTGTGTGTGTGTGTGTGAGTGTGTGTGTGTGTGTGTGGTTGGTTCTCTTTAGTTATTGTCCTCGGTGACTTTAACAAAGGAAATCTCACCCATGAACTCCCCAAATACAGACAGTTTATTAAATGCCCGACCAGAGAGGAGAACATTCTGGATCACTGTTACACCACAGTAAGCAGTGCTTATCACGCCGTCCCCCGAGCTGCACTGGGACACTCCGACCACGTCATGGTCCACCTGATTCCTGCATACAGGCAGAAATTAAAGCTCTCTAAACCTGCTGTGAGGACATCAAAGAAGTGGACCAGTGAAGCTGTGGAGAATCTCAAGGCGTGTTTGGACTGTACTAACTGGGATGTTTTCAGGACTGCTACCAACAATCTGGACGAGTACACAGAGGCTGTGACTGCCTACATCAGCTTCTGTGAAGATAGCTGTGTACCATCATGCACCAGGGTGAGTTATAACAATGACAAACCCTGGTTCACAGCCAAACTCAGACAGTCAAGGGCAGAGAAGGAAGATGCATTTAGGAGTGGGGACAGAGCTTTGTTCAAAGAGTCAAAGTACAGGTTTAGCAAGGAGGTGCGAGTAGCTAAACGACTGTACTCAGAGAAACTTCAAAACCAGTTCTCAGCCAATGACTCTGCTTCTGTCTGGAGGGGGTTCAGACAGATCACAAACTACAAAGCAAAAACCCCCCACTCCATGAATAACTCACGCCTGGCCAACGACCTGAATGAGTTCTACTGTCGCTTTGAAAGACAATGGGACAGTCCTGACACCATCCCCCGTGACACCATCCACCAGCTCCAGTCCACCAGCCCCACCTCCCCCAGCACAGCAGGAGCCTGGGCCTCCCCACAGCTGCCCATCCCAGAGCCCCCCTCCCCCCCCACCTCAGCGACACCTCTGTCCTTACTGGAAAGAGATGTAAACAGGATCTTCAAGAGGCAGAATCCCCGCAAAGCAGCCGGGCCAGACTCTGTCTCTCCATCCACCCTGAAGCACTGTGCTGATCAGCTGTCCCCGGTGTTCACAGACATTTTTAACACTTCTCTGGAGACTTGCCATGTACCCGACTGCTTCAAGTCCTCCACCATCATCCCCGTCCCCAAAAAGCCAAGGACCACAGGACTTAATGATTACAGACCCGTTGCCTTGACCTCTGTGGTGATGAAGTCTTTTGAGCGCCTTGTGCTGTCCCACCTCAAATCCATCACAGACCCTCTCCTGGACCCCCTGCAGTTCGCCTACAGAGCCAACAGATCTGTAGACGATGCAGTAAACTTGGCCCTTCACTTCATCCTCCAGCACCTGGACTCAACAGGAACCTATGCCAGGATCCTGCTTGTGGATTTCAGCTCTGCTTTCAACACAATCATCCCATCTCTGCTACATGACAAGCTTCTCCAGCTGAGCGTGCCTGACTCTACCTGCAGGTGGATCACAGACTTCCTGTCTGACAGGAGGCAGCACGTGAGGCTGGGAAAACACATCTCTGACTCCCGGACCATCAGCACCGGTTCCCCCCAAGGCTGTGTTCTTTCCCCTCTGCTCTTCTCCCTGTATACCAACAGCTGCTCCTCCAGTCACCAGTCTGTCAAGCTCCTGAAGTTCGCGGATGACACCACCATCATTGGACTCATCTCTGGTGAGGATGAGTCCGCCTACAGGTGGGAGATCGACCATCTGGCGACTTGGTGCAGTCAGAACAACCTGGAGCTCAACGCTGTGAAGACAGTGGAGATAGTTGTAGACTTCAGAAAGAACCCAGCCCCACTCACCCCCATCACCCTGAGAGACTCTCCAGTCGATATTGTGGAGTCCTGCCGCTTCCTGGGAACCATCATCTCCCAGGACCTCAAGTGGGAGCTGAACATCAGCTCCATCACAAAAAAAGCCCAGCAGAGGATGTTCTTCCTGCGGCAGTTGAAGAAGTTCAACCTGCCAAAGACGATGATGGTGCACTTCTACACTCCCATCATCGAGTCCATCCTCACCTCCTCCATTACCATCTGGTACGCTGCTGCCACCGCCAAGGACAAGGGCAGACTGCAGCGTATCATCCGCTCCGCAGAGAGGGTGATTGGCTGCAATCTGCCATCTCTCCAGGACCTGTATGCCTCCAGGACCCGGAGGCGTGCGGGAAAGATTGTGGCCGACCCCTCTCACCCCGGACACAAACTGTTTGAAACACTTCCCTCTGGCAGGAGGCTGCGGTCCATCAGGACCAAAACCTCTCGCCACAAAAACAGTTTCTTCCCATCTGCAGTTAGCCTCATTAACAAGGCCCGGGACCCCCACTGACACAGACTCTTATCCCGCCTCCATAGACAGTACACATGACAATAACGCACAACCCACACCCGTTCCATATTCTGAAAAATCATTCTGTATTGTAAATATCTCATCATTCTGTATTGTAAATATCTCATCATTCATAAATCATTCTGAATTGTATATCATCATTGTATATCATTGTATATCATCATTGTATATATTGTATATCATCATTCATAAATCATTCTGTATTGTACATATCCATTCATACTATTCTACTTTATTTTATATTTATGCTTATTGTCGTTTTTACACTACTTGCTTTTTTATGCTTTTTAATTCTTATTATTATTACTCCTATGTTGTCTGTATGTACCAACAACCACAGCAAATTCCTCGTATGTGAAAACTACTTGGCGAATAAAGCGATTCTGATTCTGATTCTGATTCTGATTCTGATATACATACATGTATGAAAATATACATATATACACACACATATATATATATTGAGAACAGCATAATATACATAATAGTGATAAAAAATGTAATGTTGAATCCAGAAGTATTGAATATTGAGTATTATAAATGTACAAGTAAGTAGGCCTAAAATGCGCAAGTGAGGGCAGTAGTAGCAGAAATATGGCATATGGCATGGAATAGCATAAATATACAAAAGATAAGAGAATCAGAAGCATATGTATCCAGAGTATTTCATTATATCATAGGGAATATAACATATTTATTCAGAAGGAGGAAGCAGGGGAACAAGTCTAGGTGTCTGTTCTCACACTGTAATGCAGAGATGGGCAAAGTACGGCCCGCGGGCCACATACGGCCCATTGCGTGGTTTAATCCGGCCCGTCGGGCATTTACATTAACAACAGTCCTATAATACATTTAAATTTGTAGTATTCATTTCGCTGTTTTTTTTTCTTCCTGCAATTGATTCCTTAATTGGTTCCACTAGATGGCGTATTGCCGTCGAAATATCTTATCTTGCCTACATATTTGTATATTTTAACTGTTAATTTGGAAATCGGTTAGTTTATTTTTAGCATTCTTGTTTTCCATATTGTTTTATTGTACTGCATCGCTATGTAACCTGGCACAAGAATTTCCTTCGGGATTAAGAAAGTTCTGTTCTATTCTATTCTATTCAAATACAGCGGGCCTTTTCTAATGTCAAGTCAATCGTTTCTTCTCTTGACCTGATCTTCACGTCTGCATCACCTACCCTAACAAAATGAGCGCACCAAAAAAGCTAAACATCGACAGTGAGTGCCGGGTTTTCAACAAAGAGTGGATCGCAAAATATTTTTTCACTGAAGTCCGATCAAAGGCTGTGTGTCTAATTTGTCAAGAAACCGTTGCTGAATTTAAGGAATACAACATTAGCAGACACTTTTCCAACAAGCATGGTAAATATGCAAGCAACTTGTCATCTGAAGAAAGGGCGAAAGGTTAGCAAATTTTAAAACCAAATCAAAAGCAAATTTTAAAACATTAGTTTATCGCACAGAACCAAATCAAAAACAAATTTGAAAACATTAGTTTATCGTGCAGAACAGTGACTCGCCGCATAGACTTAATTGACGAAGACTTGGCCAATGGGTTAAGTAAGAAAGCAGAGTCCTTTAAGTTTTATTCGTCGAAAGCAGATGGCACAGAAGATGCTGGTGTTATTTGGCTGTACCTATGTGTGTGAACAGACATTCAGTGTAAACAAAACACACCACGGAGCCCAGCTTACTGATGAACACTTGAGCGCTGTCCTGCGAATTGCCAAAACCTCGGATCCCGAGGCGAGGTATGTAGAAAATGCATTTATTAATTAAAAAGTAAAAAACATGGAAACAACTTTCGAATGAACTGCTTTGGTCTCTGCTGGCCATACACTAAAGTGCTAAAGTGCATTTTTCATCTACTAATGGCCCGGCCCGTCTGTCAGTTTTAAAAACCAAATGTGGCCCTTGAGCCAAAAAGTTTGCCCACCCCTGCTGTAAGGCCTTGTCCACAGCACTCTGACAGAGCAGGTGGCTCTTATATTTATTCTCATGGGATTACATTTTCCAATTTTCTTTTCTGAAAGCAGGTGGTTGACACCAGTGGTTTTGTATGACTGGAAGACATAAAGGGCAGCCAGAAACTCCTGGATGCTCAGATGGACAAAGCAGAACACCTTGACCTGGTACACCCCACATTCCTCTATGTAGATCTGGTTGAACACTAGTCAGTACAACGAGGCTGCTCCGATATCAATGCCACACTCTGACAGGTCTGCCTCATAGAAGATCAGGTTTCCTTTATCCAGCTGCTTAAAGGCCAGTTTCCCCAGAGACAAATGATCTGCCTGCTCTCTGAGCTCCAGTGTGGCTTTGTTTCAGCTTTCCCATGATACTTAATGTTCTCCTGTATGGACTGAACCCTCAGAAAGTGGATGTACACCTGAGTCACGGTCTTGGACATATCTTCTCCACTTTGGGATGTTTTGAAGAAGTACTTCAGAACTGTAGCAGTGATCCAACAGAAGACTGGGATTTGACACATGATGTGGAGGCTTCATGATGTCTTGACAAGGGAGATGATTTTGTTGGCCAGTTTCTCATCTTTGAATCTCTTCCTGAAGTACTCCTCCTTCCGTAGGTCGGTGAACTCTCTAACCTCGGTCAACAGGTGAACACACTGTGCAGGGATCTGATTGGCTGCCGCAGGGCATATTGTTATCCAGATGAGAGCAGAAGGGAGCATGTCACCCCTGATTAGGTTTGTCAGCAGCACGTCCACTGAGGTTGATGCCGTGACATCAGTCCAGATCTGGTTGTTCTGGAAGTCCAGAGGAAGTCGACACTCATCCAGACCATCCAAGATGAAGAGAACTTGGAACTGGTCTATCTGCAGATTCCTGCTTCTTTGGTTTCAATGAAGAAGTGGTGAAGAAGTTCCACCAAGCTAAACTCTTTCCCTTTCAGTAAATTCAGTTCTCTGAAAGAGAAGGGAAACGTGAAGTGTATGTCCTGGCTGGTTCCAGAGTGAACTTGTGTGTTAAGACTGTTTTACCAATGCTGGCCACTCCACTTCTCATAATTGTTCTGATTGGTTGATCTCGTCAAGGTAAGGGTTTGAATGTGTCTCGTTTCCTCCTCAGCTGGTTTCCTGGAAGCTATTTCAATCAGTCTGACCGGAACTTCCTCACCCTGCAAGTTTTGCCAATAGTCAAGCAGTTTTCATTGACAACCTTAATAATAGTAATAATAATAATAATAATCATCATCATCATCATCATCATCATCATCATCATCATACAACTATTCCCTTGACAGTTGATAAAAAAAACACATGAGATGAGTAGAGAGGCGTGTTCCACATATACACTATATGGCCAAAAGTCAGTGGACACCTGACCATCACACCTATATGAGCTTGTTGGACATCCCATTCTAAAACCATGGGCATTAATACGGAGTTGGACCCCCCATTGCGGCTATGACAGCTGCCACTCTTCTGGGAAGGCTTTCCACAAGATTTTGGAATTTGTGCCCATTCAGCCAAAAGAGCATTTGTGAGGTCAGGCACTGATGTTGGACGAGAAGGCCTGGCTCACAATCGGCGTTCTAATTCCTCCCAAAGGTGTTCAATGGGGTTTAGGTCCACCACTCCAACCGACGCTTGGCATTGCGCACGGTGATGTGAGGCTTGTGTGCAGCTGATCGGCCATGGAAACCCATTCTATGAAGCTCCCGACGCACAGTTCTTATGCTGATGGTGCTTCCAGAGGCAGTTTGGTACTCTGTAGTGAGTGATACAGCAGATGATAGGCGGTTTTTACGTGATACGCGCTTCAGCACTCGTCGGCCCCACTGTGAGTTTGCGTGGTCTACCACCTCGTGGCCGAGCTGTTGTTGCTCCTAGGCGCTTCCACTTCACAATAATAGCACTTACAGTTGACCGGGGCACATCTCGTAGGGCAAAAATGTCACAAACTGACTTGTGGCAAAGATGGCATCCGATGACCGCGTTCAAAGTCACTGAGCTCTTTACAAACGTAACGTAATGTCCACTCTCTGGTTCGTTGTTCACTTTTACTATCAGCGTAACTTCAGCACTGCCATTCACATGTTATCTCCCTTCTCTCGCCCTCCTCGTGTTCCCTCCCCCACTTTACGGCACTCTCCTTACGACCCTTCCGACTGTCGTAACACAGCATATCATTACATCTCCCCCTTTAAATTCCTTCTCCCCTCAGTGCGACTGCTCAACATTCAAATAACAGTTAAGTATTCTTGACTCACTGCAAGACAACAATTTAACCTTAGCAAACATTTAACACTACTGTTGCTAAACAATAATTTCCACTCGTGTTACGGACTGCATGGACTCTCTTCACTAGGCCCATCTCCTCAATTACTGCTCGGCTGAGTAAATTACTCACCGTTCCCCCTTTGACTACATAGACTTTGAAAGAATAGTCTTTTCCTTTATATGCGGTGTGTGTTGTGAATTGGCCTACACAGTCTAACCGTCCACTATCCGGGCCCCTCAATACTGTCTTAGCCTGGTGCAGATCTCGCTTTGGTTCCAATGTTTCAAAGGCTCTCTAACTCATTACACATACGTCAGCCCCCGTGTCTATTTTGAACCCGACCGGTGTACTTCCAATATCTAACTGTACAGTCCATTGTTCACAGCCTGGGGTTTTACTGACTACTGAGCCCAGAAAGTAGGCTGTATCCTCCTCACTTTCTGTGACTTCCCTCACTATTTTGTTTTTACACATTCTCTCCCAATGTCCTGTTTTCTTACACTTGTGGCATGTAGACTTGGCTGCAGGGCATTTCTCCTCCCTCCTGTGAGTTGTTTTTACCACATCTACCACACGTCTTACTGTGGTCCTTGTCTTTACCGCCTCTGTCATTGTCTTTGTTCGGGTACTGGCTCCGCCTTTTTGTGTATTTTACGTGTCCCTGCGCTACCTCCTGTATAGCGCATGCTCCCTCACCTTGCCGGCGGACTTGGGCTTTCACGTCTTCCAGTTGACGGGCCTCCTGTACCGTCATCTCCAGTGTGAGGTTAGGGATGAGTTGCAGCTTGCGAGACAGCTCTTTATCCTGGATTCCCACCACGATACGGTCCCTAATGTGCTCTTCACGTTGGGCCCCGAAATCGCAGTGCTCCGAAAGCTCATAAAGAGCGCGGATAAATGTCTCTACCCTCTCCCCAGCACGTTGCACCCGCTGGTAAAAACAGGCTCTCTCGTGAATGACGTTACGCTTTGGTATGAAGTAAGCGTCAAACTTCCCCACAACCACATCATAGATCGTGTCCTCGCTTGCTCCAAAGACAAACGAACTAAAGATATTTTCTGCTTCGGCACTTAATGCATTAGATAAGAGTGCTCACTTGCACGCAGTCCTCTTCCTTATCCAGCTTCGTACCTATGCGGTACCGGGAGAAGCGCTTCTTCCAGTCCGCCCACTCCGCTGGTCTTTCAAAGCAGAAATTCTCCGGTGGACTGAACTTCGCCATCTTCTGACACCATGTAATAAACTCTTTAAATGTTTATTCTTCTTTAAATAACGTAATGTCCACTCTCTGGTTCGTTGTTAACTTTTACTATCAGCATAACTTCAGCACTGCCATTCACATCTGCCATCTCCGTTCTCCCGCCCTCCTCGTGGTCCCTCCTCCACTTTACGGCTCTCCTTTACGACCCTTCCGACTGTCGTAACACAGCATATCCTTACACTTGTGTTTATTTCAATTTTTGTTAGTGCACAGCTCTCTGACAGAGGCAGAGATAATACTTAGCAGAATAATTGAGGGAGATTCAGACATAGATCTGTCTATCTGATGAGAGTCCAATTGGCGAGGCAGGAGCAGGTGAGAGCTCAGACGAGGAGCCAGATGAAGTGGACCAAGAGGCAGGACCAGCTGAAGTGGACCAAGAGGCAGGGCCAGCTGAGTTGCGCCATCGCCGTCGTCCTCTTTGGGAAAAAACCAACATGTACATATCTAAGGTTTTTAATCAGAATAAAAGTGGAAGGATAACCTATAGAGATGTGTTCCAGGAAATAGATCCCAACACAATTTTTAAATAAATTAAATTATCAAGTGTGCTTTGTCTATCTCCTAGGTTCATGCCTGTGTTGGAAGAATGCAGAATTGCAGATGATGGTATCCTAATAAGCCGTAGAGACTGGAGCCCACAGCAGTATTTCCAGCAGTACATTGGTGAGGAACTAATTCAAGATCTGTCCTTCGCCACCAACCAACGGTACAGGATTCAGGCTGCAGTTTGAACACAACGAGAGAAGAGATCAAGACCTTTTTAGGAATTTCAGTGTACATGGCATGCCTTGGATATCCAAGAATTAAAATGTATTGGACTGCCAAAACAAGAGTCCAGATTATAGCTGACTCCATGTCACGAGATTGTTTCTACAAGATTAGATCTTCGGAGGACAAGAAAAAAGATCCCCTTTGGAAAGTCAGACCAATTCTGAAGAGAGTCCTCCAAGGTTGCCTCGACCTACCCAGGCCAACAAAGGTCTGTATTGATGAACAGATGGTTCCATTCACTGGCCGTTGTCCATTTCGTCAGTTTGTGCCTGGGAAACCGAATCCGACAGGATTGAAGGTGTTTGTTCTCGCAAGTCCAGGTGGCTTAGTGTTGGACTTTGAAACCTACATGGGAATGAAGAATTCTCTCCGGAAATCAAGAAAAGGAAGGCCCACCCAGATGAGAGAATAAGGAAATATGGTGCATACATGTAAATATGTTCACACATTTTTGAGATCCTGCTGACAAACTGGGGCATATTCAGATTTTTTATTTTGTTAATGTTTCACAATCTAATTCCGTTTGTGCACTACAGTGCACATGTTATAAAATGTTATTAAAGTGGGTCTCAGGAGGATATAGTGTAGCTCAGAACTTCCCACGTCTTTTAAAAAAAAATAAAAGAAATGTGTTTAACTTAATAGTTTTGTTAAACGTAATCGTTTACCATCCAATTTAAATGTAGAGCAGACCCATTCTACACAGCACAACTCCTGAAGCTTGGACCGGGTGTAGTCTCCACTACTGAACAGAATACTTTTAGAATAACATGAAAAACCAAATGGTTTGGTGGCGTACTGCCACCATAATACCTCTCTCTCTCTCTCTCTCTCTCTCTCTCCCTCTGTCCCCCAATCCCTCTCCTCTCTCTCCCTCTCTCTCTCTCTTCAGAACACGCACTGCTGCGCGCCTCGTCGTCATGGACTTCATCAACATGGTCATGGATACAATGCTGTGTGGTATATATTTCACTTATATGCAGCGCATTGTTATATTTCTTTGCCTTAGTGTGTGCACTTTTAAAATCACATCACTACTCATCAAAAGAAGCAAGTGTGTGCGACACCTGAGAGCTTTCCCCGGACCACCAGCGCACTGGTTCTTCGGACACGGGTTGGAGGTATTGTGTCATGTATTGTGTTTTGTGTGCGTTTATTTTATTGGAAGCTGTAAACATAATAACCTTGGACCTCATTCTCGAACATTTTCTTAAGTGTCTTCTTAAATATCTTCTTACGAACTTCGTAAGAACAAACTTAAGAAATCTGCCCGCCGGATTCATGAACGCGGGGAAATGTGTTCTTAAACCGCAAAAGTGTTCTCAGCTGCGCGCCCCCGATGAGGAATGCTCATTCTTAAATGGAACGCGCGTGCTCGTACAGCTGTGAAAACCGGCCAAACCAGTCACATGTCACATGTAACATGTCACAACATATACCAGTAAGATGAGCAGTGGAATGTTTCTCCACTGGCTCTTACAATGTACACACTAAGCAAGGTCAAGAAAATAGAACCAACAATGAAAAATAACAATAGAGAACAAGACGGCTGAGAGCAGATTGAATTGTACAGTTGAGTTAAATAGAATAGAAGAAGAAGAATAGAATAGAATAGAACTTTATTAATCCCGAAGGAAATTCTTGTGCCAGGTTGCATAGCGATACAGTACAATAAACAAGGAAAACCACAGATTGATAAAATAACTAACGTATATGCAAATTACAGTTAAATATACAAATATGTGGGCAAGATATGTGGACGAATTTTTTTGGCATAAATGAAGTGAAATATTATTGGACATGACATTAAGATACATAGTAGGCTACTTGTGGATCTTGATAGGGCCTATCATGGGCGTAGAATTTAGTGGGGACGCTGGGGACATGTCCCCACCAATATCCAGCGATATCCATCCCCTCCCCCCTCCCCATCAGAACCGCGAATTAACGCGGTTCTGATGGAGCCCGACGCGCGCCTCGCGTAATTGCGCATCCTTGGCGCAATATCTGTGATGTCCCCGCCAATGTCCAAAACAACAATACGCCCTTGGGCCCTATGTATATTATGTATATTATGTAATACTATGTATATGATGTATGTTATGTATATTATGTATATTATGTAGGCCCATATGATATATTTTATTTATGGATATTCACATGTTCATTCACAGAATGTAGATGTGTCAATTCTATTCCCCTATGGCTATAACCACGCGATTGAGTTTAGTGCTTATTTATTTATTCACTGTCATTTGCAGTGTTCGTGTCGTGCTTTTATTTATTTTAGGACATCACGATGCCTCGTAGAATCATGTGAAACGTAATTGTTAATGATACAAATATTCTCGTATTTATTATTATTATAATTATTTACATCCGAGGATGTCTGTAGAATTGAGGTAGAATCACCAATGATTTCTCACAAATTCAGCCCTTAAGAACATGGGCGCACTCCAAATAGGTCGCTTCCACGTTCTTAAATCCTGTTCTTAGCTAAGAACCAATCCCAGATGAGAAACCATTCAGGAATGGCAGAATTGTCGCAGGAACTTCGTAAGTGGAGTTAAGAAGAAATTTCTTCTTCACTTTTTCTTAACTGCGTTCGAGAATGAGGTCCATTGTTATTATCCCCAAACGTCCTTACTCAACTCCCCCTTCATACTGTATGCTAGAACAGCAATTCAATCTTTATATACTACCTCATATACAATTTATGGAATTACTCAAAACATTTTAAAGCCCCACCAGATAACCCCCCCCCCCCCCACACACACACACACACACACACTTTGAAATGTGGTTATATATTATTTGATTGTCAACATAATGTAGGTATAATGTAGGTATAATTACATTAACACTACAGAGGACCTATTTTGAGAGTGAAAAGTGAAAGATAAGGAAATAAGTCAGATAATGCCATTGCCTGTTTGATTACTTTAACCTTGAAACTTAAAACTTCAGGTTTACTCCTGGGTATTGCAGGTCTATAAACTATAAATCATTACAGCAGGTAGGCCTACTGACTAAACATTTGTACTTCTTCTAAAGTTCAGCTACACAATAAATAATATTTAAATAAACAAACAAAAAACCCACAATATTGCTGTTAATATTTGTACTGCTGGTCCATAAATAATAAATAATGTCCATCCCAATGCTGGGATGGGTGGGGGTCTGGACTGGTGCGTAATCAAAGTGGGCAGACGACCCACCTCTCTCGCTCTTGTTTTTGTATAATGGCATGTTCAAAAAATGAATAAATACATTTTGTATTTTGGGGGGAGATAAACAAAAATGTGTGGTGTAATAAAGAAATGCATCACAAATTGGTAAGAGAAAGAGGGTTTTTTACATCATTATAACATCTCATGACAACCTAAAGTTTACCTAAAGTTTACTCTTCTTTTAACCAGTTGCTCAGGCAGACTAGCTTGTGGCTATTTTCAGATGACAGAGCTGACCTCTTATTCTGCACAATGTGGCCTGACAGAGAAAGCTGCCTGCCGAATTCATCCACAGGGCCATCTTCTTCTTTGGTGGCTCAGATTCCATTTCCTCTGTGGAGGGCTGTGGTGCAGGTTCCCTGTCCTTTGGCATCTCAGTCAGCTTTCGCCACACCTCTTCCCTCTCTGCTCTGGACAGGCACCTGAGATCCTCGAATCGGGGACCTAGAGCTACTGCTACCTTAAGCCATGACATGTTTGTGTTCTCCTTTCGTCTGTTTAGGTCCTCTGTGAATGCAGCATTGAAGTGCACTACATAGGCAGGGTCAACTGAGGCCATCTGCTGAACTTTCAGCTCTGCGGTGTTTGCTGGACTGTGTTTGAAATGCCCGACAATTTTCAGTCACTTGGCTCAAGCATCGACAAACCTGTTGTCATGTAGAGCCACTGTGATTACCCTCTGTATAATGTGCACTACACAGGGCATATGCTCGTATGGTAGTATTCTTGCTGCCGCCATCATATTGTGAGCACTATCTGTTCCTACAGCGGTGATCTTGTCTGCGATCTCCCACTCCTGTGCAACTTCAATAAACTGGCTAGCGCATGCTTTGGCAAAATGCCTGTCTTCCGTTTTCACCACACCAAACGATTTTTTGTCATCGATTAGTTGTTCCATTACACCGAGGTAGTTACTGTTGCTTACTGATGTCCAGTGGTCTTCAGTCAGTGCAAAACATGTAGCTTGTGCCAATTTCTCCGCTTTCTTTGCCTTTTCACTGCCATGCAATTCGTGAATTCCTGTGACAATAGTTCCCCACTCGAAGGTGGCTTCTGGACAATGCCTTGTAGCCCCTGGTCTTCAACAATGTTGATAGGCCTACAGTCCATGGCGATCCATTTAGCGATTGCGTTGGTTAATTTAGCTGTTGTCGCTTTGTTGAGAGACTTTCCCTGGATGGTACTCTGCTAGCGTAGTCTGATGAACACGGCTTGATCCCGACTGAGTGGCAGTGCTCGTGCTGGAGTTAGCATTAGCATTAGCAAAGACGTGCTTTGCCTGAAGATGGTACTTCAGACTCGTTGTGCTTCGGTGGAAAGACAGCTCATCACCACAATATTTGCACACAACTTTAGTTTTCATCTAGATTTCCATCAGAAATTTTTCATTCAACACGTCGGAGGATATCTTTTCAGTCATCGTCATAGCTGCGTTTGCCAGGTAATCACACAAAAAAACAGTAAAAAAAACACTGTATTCATATCTTTCTCCCCCCTTGTCTTTCTCTGCAGATGAAACCAACCGGTAGAGAATTGGACAAGTTAGTGGCCTGGGGAGTGGACTACCCTTATGCATACCCCATGTGGTTTGGTCCATTTATGTCCGTCCTGAGTGTCCACCACCCAGACTACATAAAGACTGTCCTCTCCTCGACAGGTATTGAGCAGGGATTTTCATGTACACTTGCTGCTATTTTTTACCAATTATTACATCGACATTGTGCCTCCCTCTCTACAGAGCCAAAAGATAATATTGGATATAGATTCATTAAACCATGGCTTGGTAAGTCCAAATAGCTTTGTTGTAATCTTTCTTTTTTTGTTATTACCTACCTCAACTACTTTATCATCACTACAAAGATGCTAAATGTACTACAACTACTACTACTATTACTTGTACTTCTAGGAGATGGTTTGCTGGTGTCTTCAGGCCAGAAGTGGTTTAACCACAGACGGCTTCTAACTCCGGGATTTCACTTCAATATACTGAAGCCGTACGTGAAGCTGATGACAGACTCTTGCAAACTGATGTTGGTATGTTTTGGACATGATCACACAATGTTTGACCTCCTTTAACAATGATTACTACACTTGGTTTATCCTTGCTTTCATAAAATATTTACAGCTCTGGAAATGGCCCTTCTTGAAGTTCTGTGGTAAAAACTGTGGTAAAAAGAAAGTGAAATAAGCTTCTCCTGGATGGTGGCTGGAAAGGTCCAAAAGATATAAACAAATCTGTATAAAATAAAATGTCTTGAAAAAAAAGAGAAGAAATAAACTTTTCATTGTCAGTGTCCATAAATATATAACAGTTCTGTGTTAGCATTGTGGAAACTTTTTTGTCCCCATTTGTCCATGCTGTCACAGGACAAATGGGAAGCTTACAGCCAAACCAATGAGTTCTTTGAAGTGTCTGGTCCCGTGAGCCTCATGAGCCTCGACGTCATCATGAAATGTGCATTCAGCAACAACAGCAACTGCCAGAAAGAAGGGTAGGTTCATGGTAAATTCCATCTGTAGGGCTGGGCAATACAGTATATACACACAATTCATAAGGATATCCTAAAATGTATAGATATGGTGATTTTTTTCCACATTACCCATGAATGTCTACCTGCCCGTTTCAGTGTAACCAACACGTACACCAAGGCCGTGTACGAGCTGAGTGACCTCATCAACATACGTGTCAGGATGTTCCTGTACCACATCGACTTCATCTTCCACCTCAGCCCTCATGGCTTCCGATTCCGCAGAGCTTGCCGAGAGGCCCACCGCTACACAAGTATGGAGTTCGCCTCCTTTTCTTATCAGCAGCCCTCTAGACCTAGTGAAATTATTGAGTCCATCAATTAAGAGGGGTCTTATTCACCTAGCAGCCATCTTGGTATGGCTTCTTCTGCATTCAATGTCCCTACCTATCTAGCTCACCCATCACCCATCTAGAAGCAATATGGTTGCCAGGTTAATAATGCTCTTCAAGCCTAAATTCAGAAATTGCCCATGGTGCTGTTGTTCTGTAGATGAAGTGATAAGGAAGAGGAAGGAGGCGCTGAAGGAGGAGGTGGAGCTTGAGAAAATCCAAGCCAAGAGGAATCTGGACTTCCTGGACATCCTCCTCTGTGCCAGGGTTTGTTCCGGCATCCCAGTTTCTTTGTTTCGCTAATATTTTAATTAATGTCCATTATATCTAATCATTCACGGCATGGATGTCTCATGGATGTTATTTGCTCATTTCATAGTTGTAGCAATGTGGGTGCTACACTCCACATAAATGTGGCTTTCCTGGGGCTCCTCCAAAAGATGGTGGCAAATAGAATAGAATAGAATAGAACTTTATTTATCCCGAAGGAAATTCTTGTGCCAGGTTACATAGCGATACAGTATAAAACAGAATGATAAAAAATAAACTAAAGGATTTACAAATGTACAGTTAAAATATACAAGTATGAAGGCATGATAAGATATTCGACGACAAAAACTATTTGGCATGATTGAAGTGAAATATAGTTGGACATGACATTAAGAATTAAGAATATTGCACATGATGATGAGAGGAGATGAGTGTTATAGTGTTATAGATAGTATTTAGACAGACGGATAATAATAATAATAATAATAATATAGCACATGATAAAGTATTGCACATGACGTTATATTGCACGTTATATTGCACGTAAAACTGGGGAAAGTGCACATGATGTTGTGAGGTAATATTGCACATTATATTGCTGTGTTCATTGTCTTTTAGGGGGAGTTATAGGGAGGAGTTATAGAGTTTGATGGCCACAGGCAGAAAGGACCTCCTGTGGCGTTCTGTGGTGCACCTCGGTAATCTCAGTCTATGGCTGAAGGTGCTCTGGTATGACTCCAGTGTGGCGTGCAGGGGATGGGAGGCGTTGTCCATAATACTGAGTAGTTTACCCAGCATCCTCCTCTCCGAGACCTCTACCACAGACTGCAATTCCACTCCCAGGACAGAACCCGCTTTCCTGATGAGCTTATTGAGTCTGTTGGCATCGGCTGCCTTCACCCCGCTGCCCCAGCACACAACAGCGTAGAAGATGACGCTGGCCACCACAGAGTGATAGAACATCTGCAGCATGGTCCTGCAGACGTTGAAAGATCTGAGTCTCCGTAGGAAATACAGGCGACTCTGACCTTTCTTATACAGGGCCTCTGTGTTTTTAGTCCAGTCCATTTTATTGTCTATGTGAACACCCAGGTACTTATATTCCTCGACAATGTCCACCTCAGTCCCCCTGATGCTGACCGGTTTCGGGTGAGTCGGTTGCTTCCGGAAATCCACCACCAACTCCTTCGTCTTAGAGATGTTGAGTTGCAGGTGATTCAGTCCACACCACTCCAGGAAACTGTCCACTACACTCCTGTACTCGGACTCCTGCCCCTTTCTGATACAGCCTGCAATGGCAGAGTCATCCGAAGACTGTGAGCTGTATCTGAAGGGAGAGGTGGGGGAGAACTTGAGCACTCTGGGGCTGAGGCCATCCAGCCCCACAGCCTTGCCTGGGCGTAGTCTGCCGCGTTCACATCTCACATCCTCCGCCGTGATGGTGATTGGCCCTGGAGAGAGGAGAGGGAGGAGACGAGAGGGGGGGGAACAAGGGGGGAGAGAAGAGGGGAGGAGAGGGGGGAGGGAGGGGGGGGGGGAGTGAGAGGTGGGGGGGAGGGGAGAGGGTCACAGGAGGAGCTGGGGGGAGGGTGGAGAGGAGCCATATCGTCAAACCTGTTGAACATGTTTAACTCGTTGGCCTCATCCAGGTTTCCCTCCCTCCTCTGGATGGTCTTTGCTCCTTGGCCAGTGATGGTTCTCATGCCACTCCACACCTCCCTGAGGTTCTTCTGTTGAAGCTTCCTCGCAAGCTTTCTTCTGTAGCTCTCCTTGCCCTCTGTGATCTTTTCCCTCAGTTCTCTCTGCACCTTCTTCATCTCCTCCTTGTCTCCACTCCTGAAGGCCGCCTTCTTCCTGTTCAGTGACGCCTTGATGTCTTTAGTCACCCAGGGTTTGTTGTTGGGGAAGCAGTGCACGGTCTTAGTCGGGATCACACAGTCTGTGCAGAAATTTGCATAGTCCGTTATGCAGCCTGTGAGTCCATCTATGTCCTGCCCATGTCCATCACAGAGAACATCCCAGTCTGTCAGCTCAAAACAGCCCTGGAGAGCCTCCTCCCCATCCTGAGACCACCCCCGTACAGTTCTGGTGACCACTGGTTGCCTCTGGACCGCAGGTTTATAGAGGGGCCTCAGGTAGACCAGGTTGTGATCTGATCTTCCCAGAGGGGGGAGAGCTGTGGAGCTGTATGCCTCCTTAACATTGGCATACAGCAGGTCCAGTGTTTTATTTTCCCTGGTTTTGCAGTCCACAAACTGTTTGAATGTGGGCAGGGTTGATGTCAGAGTAACATGGTTAAAATCACCCGATATTGATATGAGCGCGCTTGGGTACAGAGTCTGTAGACGCGTGGTCACAGAGTTGATGACGTCAGCAGCCTGCGACACGTTAGCCGCGGGAGGAATGTAAACAACAATAACAATGGCCTGGGTAAACTCTCTGGGCAAGTAGTATGGACGGAGACTCACTGCCAGCAGTTCGATGTCCGGGCTGCACACACGTTCCTTCACTGTAATGTGTCCAGGGTTGCACCATCTGTAGTTCACGTCTGGTTTATTGTAAAGTTTTGTAAAATAGCAGACAGAGCGGGTGGTGCAGAGCTAGCATGCTAACCTGTGTGCACTGATTAGGCAATGCACCCCAGGTGGGCTGCCCCACCCAGCCCAGACTCTAATTGGGCCAGGTGAGGCTAATTAAACCAGCCACTAAACCCACACACTCCACAGTAGTCCTCTTATTTTTAATTATAAAGTTACACATTAAACTGAGGCCAATAAAAACATATAGTCGTTTTACAGATAATTTTTAGATCTTCAAATGTGCTTCCAGTTGAGGCAGTTCGTTTGTTAGACTCACAGTTTTTTTGCATTGTACTACAACATGGAAGTCATTCAGATATGCTGTTCCGTCAGTTGCAGCACCAAGCCCATCACATCCGTCTGGGGTCTAATCTCTTTTTTTTGTGGGCGCTCCCTAGGATGAAGACCAGAAGGCCCTATCGGATGAGGCTATTCGAGCGGAGGTGGAAACCTTCATGTTTGAGGGCCACGACACCACGGCCAGCGGCATCTCCTTCCTCTTCTACAGCCTGGCCAGCAACCCCCAGCACCAGAAGATCTGCAGAGAGGAGATCCTGCAAGTCCTGGGGGACAGGGAGACACTGGACTGGTGAGATGTGTCCAGGGACACACGCCTGGGACACAGATGGGTCTGGCCAGGCTTCAAGCTATTAGTTTGTGTCCAAGCTACCAGTGGTTCAGACCAGTGTCCTACTCACAGCTATGGCTGTGGTTGAGGTGTGATGACAGTGAGAAGCAACTGTTTCCAATGACCACCTTCTAAAATATCTGGTGCACCATATTAGTGGGCTGGTGCCCCCCTCCTGGAAGTGCCACCCAAGCCTTTGTGCACTGGATCTTCTGTATCACAGAGAAGAGTTGTGTGATGTATGTGTCTTTTTAATTCAAATATTTCCTTGTTTTTTCTACTTTAGGCACGATCTTAATAGGATTCCCTACACCACCATGTGTATAAAAGAATCATTACGGCTTTACCCTGCTGTTCCTGGAATAGCTCGGCAACTTACCAAGACCATGACTTTCTTCGATGGCAGGAGCATGCCTGAAGGTATATGGTGGTCTTTGTTGAAACACATTGATTTAGTGATTACCTAATTGCATGTGTCTTTGTTTTATCCCATGCATAGCTTGATAACAGTTGGTGAACACAAAATCGGCCAGCAGTAGTAAACTCTAGAAAAGTGTCTGGAAAGGTTTCAAATTAACACTGTCGATTTCCCACTGTGGAAATACATTTCTGGGAGCTTCATTGGACCCCAGGAAGAGTAGCCAATGTTCTGCATCAGCTCATGGGGACCCTGATGAAATCATATATTCATAAGGGAACTGTTGGAACCAAGATTAGTTGTTCTTTTTGTTTACGTTTGGTCCAAACTCCACTACCCAAATTACCTCTGAGTCCAACTTCAAAATACAAGCAATGTGCGTTATATCACCACCTGTTGGTTTGGCATGCTCTTGACTTGTGTCTTTGTCGTGTCTTTGCACATTCATGTGGATGAGTGATTTCTTTGAACAGTGCTTGTGTGGATTGTGACTTTTTTTAAGAGGAAACCCCCCGTTTCAAACAATGCCTGTGTACGTGTAGACTAGGCCTAAGCCTGTATGCACTCTCTTCTGTGAGAGACACTTTGGATAAAAGCATCCACATACATTCATTCATTCACTGAAATATTTTCTTTTTTTCCTTTAGGTAGTGTTGTTGGGATCAGTGTCTATGCTCTAAATAGGAATGGTACAGTCTGGGAGAACCCTCATGTAAGTGCTCCTTGGTGGACAGAGTGGTGCTGCTTATGGCTAAGGTTCTTTGTCTAGATTCTGTATGACTTTGGAAGAACTTGCAGTCTCTTAACTGTCATCAATAAGGAACTGTTTACCGTTATATATGGTCCATTTCAGTATGAGTATGAAGAAGGCTTTAGTCATTTGACAGCAATCTGACCAGTCACAGAGATATCTTTCACTCTGTGGAGAAAGGGAGACAGTGGACTTGGGCATTTAAAGTATTGCTGCGCTTGGATTATTTGTAATAAATGCCCATTCCTGCTGAAGCAAATGTTTCAAAAATAAATAACATGAAAAGAGCTAAAAACTAAAATAAGGCTAGTTTCTCAATTATGTTTTATTGTGTAGTTTGTCCGACATTCATCTATGTGTTTTGTTTACACCTGTCCAAGGTCTTTGACCCCCTTCGCTTCCTGCCAGAGAATATTTCCAAGAGGCATCCTCATGCCTTCGTGCCCTTCTCTGCTGGATCCAGGTTTGTTCCCATAAATCCCATGTGTGTGTACCTTACCCTTGTCCTAGTTCTCAACAGCACTGAGAGAGCTACTGATTTACCAGGGCCCAGTTTTAAGTAGTAGGATACGTTTAAGCATAAACCAGAATTCTGACTTAAGCAATCACTTTCCTGGACAGTCAGGATTTTCAGTTTCCGAGCCGCTGATTAGAATTTTGAGGAACGAGTCCACTAAATCTGATAGGTTGAACCTTCTTCTGCGAGTAGCTACTTCGCGCTACCACGATGCCATGCTGCAAAACCCAAAAGTATTTGTTGGTGCCATACTGCTACACCCCTCGGCTCGAGCAAGGTAAATGCTCAGTGAAAGATCTGTGCTCCGAAGGACATAGCATGTGTCATCGTTCAGAAGCCTACTGTAGGCATGGGTGAACACACTTCTCTTAGGCCAACTTAAATTTAAATAGGTAAAATACTAACAAGGAGGAAAAAACGATGAAACCTTGAAATACCCTAAAATTGTTTAGGATATGACCATATAACAATACATGACCATATATAAGCAGTTCAGTTGTTAATAGAATGAAGCTAACCTGCTATCTTTCACGTTAGGCTCACATCATGAGTCACCATGGCAACTAAAATAAGTGTAAACTATCTTGGTATCTGAAAGCGAAGAATTCTGGCTTCTCCTGAATGCTCAACATATCTGGTTGATCGAGAAATCCAGCTTCTCGAAACACGAGCCCAGGCTTTTTGTCATTGTAAGAATGTGTTGTAAGGATGTATGCCCTCGCTGCCAATTCAGCACTTGAAAAGCGGTTTTATTGAGTAAAATGTAATTGGGGCTATTCTTTACTATCTGTGGAAATGTACAGCTACCAGCTTCACCTTAAATGTGAGTATGCCATAATGCATATACAGTACACCTATAGGCTTTTCACACTTTAATATGTTATAATAGCCCTGGGTTAATTTATCTCACCTTTCACACTAGTTTTCTTTAACCCTGGGTTAACAATTGACCCCGGGTATTCAGTGTTCAGGATTTCACACTGTGAGCTTGTAGACCCCGGGTTAAGAGAGAAATTTATGTTCAAGATAGCCTTCACAGATGCGTGGGTGATGATCGCGTTAATATTTAAATGAGGTGAGGTTGCGGTCTGTGGTTGGATAACCACATACCACATAACGCTGTTACCTTCTAACCCCACAATGTTTCACACTAGTGTTCTTGGCACCGCACCCTGCTTCGTAGCAGGGTTTGTTAACCCAGGGTTAAAAGCGGTGCTAACCCTCTTTCAAAAATGCAAGTGTGAAACTCTGCTTAGCCCAGGGTTAAATGCGTCCTTAACCGTGTCCTTAACCCGGTGTTAAGTGTCGTGTGAAAAGCATACTAGTCCTACACTGTCCGGGCAGAAATAACACTACACACTACGATTCAATCAATATGTTTCCCAATGATTTGTGTTGTTGATACATTAGTTATTTGTTTTGTTTAATGGCTATTTCTTAGGTTACACAATCCCTGTGTTATTTTACATCCAAATTACATAAGAGAACAAAACTTTGTAGTTAATACAATGTTACACTTGTAGTAACTATGAATTACTTTGTCATTAACTCTCATCATCCTACATCATCTCCAAAAGGAACTGCATTGGTCAGAACTTTGCCATGAATGAGATAAAGGTGGTGATATCTCAGACACTGAGGAGGTACCAGCTGATCGTGGACCCTGCTAGACCGCCCAAGATAATCCCCCGACTGGTGCTTCGCTCTCTCAACGGCATTCATATTAAGATCAAACCACTGTAGCCAGCAGCCTATATACATCTGTCCATCTTAAATCCATGGAAAATCCAAGGTACCATAAAATGAATGTTTAGAATTACCTGTTATTTGTTCCATTATGCACCTGTATGATGTATATGGCAAAATACTGTTTATATGTAGTTTATTTTAATTTCCTCAAAGTTTTTGTGATGTCATTACCACATCTACGCTGGCAGGCATACATTTAAAACACATCCCACCTACACTACTGCACCAATATACAGTATTGTTTTAATTGAGTGTGTTATATTATGGATGCTACTGTGAATGCTATCTGCAACCATATTTTACTCAGAATCAAGTGGATTAAAAGGGAAATCTCATATCGGAAAGGGAAAGTATTTTCATATGATAAGTGTTTTAATATGGAAATACTACACTTTTTATCTTAATTTCAATGTTCTCACATTAAATGTTGTGATTTGTCAAGGTGGATGAAACTGTATTGCATTGGTCAAGAATGAATTTGAAACATTTCAAACACGATAAACAAATAAATACCATATATATAACAAATACCATCATACCATATTCATCAGCAAAAAAACCCCCAGAAGAAGTCAACATTCATTTTTGTAAAATGTATATTCAGTCTTACGATAGTCTCACAAATCAGACTGATGGCAGATGAGTTCAAATTTGTGTGAAAGGGGTGTTTCACTTTTTCACTTTAAATTTGTTTCCACCAAATTTGACATGACAGCACCATGTGTATGTTAGACAATTAAAATGATATTTGTATACCAAGCAAAACGAATAAAATAGTCAGTGGCTACAGAGTTGAGTAGCTTTAAGCAGATTTTTCTATTTTACTTTAAAGCTACTGAACTTTAGAAGAGACAGTGGGCCCTGTTGACATAAGAGAGATACCCTGGTGGTGTGCACCGACTGCAACGCTATCACTGTAGTGCTGCCACAAATGATCGTATTGGAGATCTAATTAAACATTTTGCATAAAAAGCACACACCAAGATTTCAGGAAATCTGACAGATTTCCAGTGTAGGTAATGTGTAGTCTCCCCCCAGAAGTTCAGCCAGAGCGATCTGAGATTATTCTTGAATGGCGCTTACTAAGTAAGCAAGAGACAGACAGTTTGTTTACAGATTCCATTGCTCCTGATGGTAGCTAATTCAAGGACGAAACACCAAACCCTGTTTCTCGCCACATAACAATATACCACAACTCAAGAGGCAAGGTAATGTTGGACCAAGTCTGCATTCTGGTGATTGTCTGCTTAACCATATCAGCTAAGGAACATTGTGGCCTGGGACTTTCTTGAACAGAGGTTATCAGGAGAGGTGCCAACCTCATGTCTTGTTTTTTGTGGTACACAAAAAACACTGAACTGAGATGACCTCATTATTTACCAAGACTTTGAACCCTTTGCCAAAATAAGAGGTTGTTGTCATAGGGTTGCCCCCATGTATTTATTATATAGAAGAATTATAGTCGCAATACAACACTATTGACAACCTACATCCTTGCGTATAAGTCACGCAATTATATATATATCATGAGTTTGACATAACTGCCTGGTTCTACTTCCCACATTTGTAAATGAAAGCAAAACATAGTAAAATATTAACATAATGAAATAACTACTGTATATATGTCATGAGAAACAGGGATGTGTGTTTGTGTGTTTACACTGGAGCTTCTATTGGATGTGCAGGGCTTGCTCACATGGTTAGCAAATATCCAAGTATTGAAGCAAACTAAAACTGGCCTGGGGTGGGGTGCAAACAAAAGCCTGGGTAGGTGTGAAAATGACCCCAACAGTGTTTTAAAGTGAAATTCCCCTTTAAGTGGAATTACCAAAGGTTGTTCGGGCATGTCGAACTGGGAGGAGACCCAGGGACCCACAGACCCAGAACCCGCTGGAGGGATTATATATCCCCCAGGAGGAACTGGAGTGTTGCTGGAGAAGGAGTCTGCGGAGCCCTGCTTAGCCTGCTGCCACCGTGACCAGGCCCCAGATAAGCAGAAGAGAATGGATGGATGAAGTTGAATTACCTTAGTTGGTTACAAGCATGTTTCCATTTTTGTGCATAGTAGAAACCTGATTGTAACAGTGTGCAGGGTGGTAGTGGTAGGAATAGCACCCAAACAAGTATGATTAAACAAAAGGTTTATATTCATATCTATAAATTTTATTAGTTCAGCATCAGAGAATGTCTCATTTACCCAACACCCATGCCACTGAGGACTACAAAATAAGTATTGTGACCTTTCAACTTTTCACACGAGCTGCCGTTTCCTTCTATATTACATATCGATTTGGTGCTTGGAGGATGAACACATCTGTCTATTCCTCTTAAGTTTCTGTACAATTTTACTGCAAATCTGTACAAATGAAGGTGCGCCAAATGGCAATTTACAATACGAAACGTATTGTAAATTATAGTGGCTTAACTGCGGCAACCAATTTGTCCGGCTTTTAACTTCAATCCTTCATGTCCTTGTCCGATGCACAACAGTCCTTAATGCACCCATCGTTCAAGGCGCATTACCACCACCTACTGGGAGTGTGGGCCAGAGTTCTCCATTTCCACAAGGACAGAAAATAAAACAGAACTCACATTTGGTGGTATAAAATGTCTTAACATTGCCAGCGGATACCACAGAATAACTTTGCAGCATGACCATTGATTACACCAAGCTACTAAACATGGTACTCCCAGTGCTATTCCAGTTCCCAGTCTAAAGTTAGTCAATTTGAACTAGTCACCAAATCCTAATTAGTGTTCTTGTCATTAGTTTGTGATCTGTTTGGCTTTACGAGTTGGGTAGAAAAGTCTGCAGGTAAAGCTGAATTGTTGCCAGTGTGAAACATTCTGTTCAAAAACATTTACTTCCGATTGACAAATGAATGTCAAACCATGCGTGTCTTATAACTACTAGCCATTTAAACTTTGAGTTCAAATCAAATGATATATACACCACAGGCCTAATGTTACCAACAGTAGAATACTACCATGCAACTAAGGCCTAAAAGATACGCAGAGGTCAAACACTTGAGGCAGTCAGAATTGACTGGGCAGTTGACGCCAACGACGAAAAACTTGTACAACCAAATCACCTTTTGCATTCAATGTAATTCAAGATTTTTAGAGTCAACTTTAATGGTCATACAGATACAGGATATGCAGTGAAATGAAAAAGTGGCCATTACCAGCAGATTGTGCAACATAACAAATATCCACTATTTACAGCAAAAGGAGGCTTTTAGAATATAACAGTAAAAAATAAGTAATCAAGGCATATCAATTGGGCAATATAAAAATAATATTATAGTAACAATTCCTACATCAACCAACATGTACCTGCAAAACCATTTACAGCAATACCAGTACCATCCAAGTGCTTTTCCAATCCTGCAGAAAACAGATATGCATCACAATGAGGCAGGGCAGTATGCAACAATGTACCCAAGTTAACAAACTAGTAGCAGTCAAGTTGTTTCCGGGCTTGAGTCAGGTCCTGGTAGATGACAACTACTGAACCTGTGCCAAAGTCCTGAAGTTTTTCTCCCAACTTTTGGATTCCACAGCAGAGCGAATACTCTTGCCATGGCAGTATACAATTGGGTTAACAAGAATTTTACCACACAATCTACATGTTTGTCTTGCTTTTAGCTGCATTTGTTGTAGCCTGGTGTATTTTGATTTCAAGACATTAAAAAAAAAGCCATTACTGCATTGAAGTCTGAAATAGGAAACTAGCATTCCAGTCATTCCATTACCTGTAGCTCGACCCAGTGCAGGCATGATTGTGCACACAGCAGACCTGTTAGAAATGAGGAAAATGTCAGACTCAAGGCAATATGGAACATGCAGCCAAGTTAAACTTATTTGCCATTGAGGGCACACAAGTCCCATCAAGTCTTAACAGGGGCAGTTTTGGCAAACCATAAAGACCTGAAGCCACATGAGTTATGAGACACAATTGAGATGTTTTCTAAACACCTGATAAGCAAAATACTGATTAAATACAAATTATGTAGAGTCCCACTGCTCATGCATGGGTTCAGCAATATGCTCAGCAGAGAATGAAAATCATCATGGGTATTTGTCAGCATGATGTGTTATTTGCAATCATCACAGCATATCATAATTGCCATTTAAAGTAATGACACCCTGGGATTGACCAATATGAAAACTTACCCTTGGGGAAGCATTTGGTCTTTGACATTGCCTGCAGAAAAGAGGAACAGACGTTCAGCTTGGTGCATTTATGGCATAGTGCAACAGCCCCATAATCTTCTTTCCAGGCTTGAAATTACTACAAAAAATGCCTCATGAGAAACATGCCATACACGTCAAAACTGTGCGACCCGTCACTAGGCCTGAGCCGCTGTATTCATCAGATCAGGCCACTCTCGTTGGGTCAAGCCCTGCAACGCTTCAGTAACAGGCCACTCTAAAACAGGCAGCCGCACTGTCGCTAATTGCATAGCTTGCTCTTCCAGCACTGTAACACTGTAGCAGGCACAGATACCCGGCCAGCTGACTTAGTGCTGGGTAGTTAGATATAGGACGGAGCTTAAACAATTAAAGTTTAAGTTAAGATACAAGACCATGCATGCAAGGCCTTGAATTTCACTTCGAGACATTTTAAATTAATTACAAGAGTCATAAGGCCCAATTAGCTAGGTATATAGACTGAGGAACAAATAAATGCTGTTGAGGCAAACAGACAAGTAATTCAAACTAATTATATGAACCAATGTGGGTTCTACAGCATTCATTAGTCAGCACGTGGTTGACACAATAAAAGGTACCAATCCCCGAAATAAACACACCACATTAAAAAGACATTGCAATAAAAAATAAACAATAAAAAGCGCAATCATAGACAGAATAATTACACGTTTAAAAACGTAAAAACTCTCACCAGTGATGTGGACATCTTGCGCCACGCTGCGCGAAGGACAGAAGGACAGAACGGAGGCTTGGAGATTCATTATAAGCTGTCTGTAGTTCGCAGTGCATTATGGGAATATGTAGTGACGATGGCTCCCCCTGCTGGCGGGAGTCATGTCACCGGGGTGGGTCTGTGTCTTAAGCCCTGTTCGAATAGTCCTTTTTGCGCGCGCGTGCGTGTGCGTGTGTGTGTGTGTGTGTTAGCTGACACTGAGACGAAAGAAGCGTAATTAGAAGATTCATTAAGAGCTGAACCACTTACTGAATACATTGGTTAGACATTACAAGACTCTTGCTCTCTTTGTCGATCTCTCTTTCTCCCTCTCTCTCTCTCTTTCTCCCTCTCTATCTCACGTTGGAGTTGAACTCTTGTTCTGTGATAATGTTGGACCTCATGGAAATGCCACTGATACCATCGTTACGGAAAATAGCTAAAACCCTTAAGGCAGATTCCTGTCCCTGGAATCTAATTGTAACATTTCTGACTTTAGGGGCCGGTTTTGAAATGGCTTTTTCAGACATGGATTAAATTAGTCTTATACTGTACTTGCCCTAGGCCTGATTAAACCATAATCAGCCTACCAGAAGGAGTATGAGAGCTAATCCCAGTCTAAATTAAATCTGTCCAGAGGCTGGTTTAAGTTAAGAATAAAGGCTGTTTGCATCAAGGTTCACCTTGACAATAGGTGTAGTACCTCGACTATTTCAATGATGATCAAAGACCACCACCAAGACCAGAAAGAATGTCCTTATAGACAGGATCAAGCCACTGAATGATTTAGCGTTTATTTTGTGTTTTCCACAGGACCCTTGAAAGTCAATATAGAAATTGTATTAGCAGCTATGTATGATGTTTGTTACATTTCTGTGCACATGCAATATATTTAGGCCCCACTCTGTTATATTACTGAAGAAAACTAACATTTCCAAGTGACTGATTTGTTATATTAGGCCAACAATAAATAATCTTACCCAGGGCCGGCGCATGCGCTGGCAAACTGGGCAATTGCCCAGGGCGCCAAGCCACTAGGGGCGCCAAAGGGCGCAGCGCAACCGCTGAAAAAAATATATTGCGCTCTCTCTCCATCTCAAACGTTGGTGTGCGCTACTGCTAGTATACTGTGTGTTCATTAAGTGGGGCGCAAAATAGACGCCAAAACAAAATTAAGACAAAATTAACAGCATTGTTATAACCTACATTTTATGTTGGTGTTAACAGCGTACTGGTTTTAAATAGCTGACAGTAAGATGACGCATTTTATCACATGTGTTTTGTGAAGTCCACATGGGGGCGCACTTTCGTTATTTTGCCCTGAGCGCCTGATTGCCTCGCGCCGGCATTGATCTTACCTGAAGTTGGAGTTAGTTACTTTTTCATTCAAGTTGAATTCATTCAAAATGGCAGTCCATGCTTTGTTTTCTGTTCCTCAATCATGCTGTTTGTCCTCAATTATAGGATACACAATTTGCTTGAAGAGGGTCTTTTCCATTTCACTGAAATACTTTGACCGTTTTCTTTTGCCTTTCTCCATTATTTGGTTGGGTCAGGTGTCCAACTCCAGTTCCACACACTGCTCAGTTCTTATGTGGAGGTATTCCACCCAGGGCGGTGCTACCATTAGGCAAGGTCAGGTCAGGCCTGGGGCCTCAGCCACCAGGGGGCCTCGTCATCCCCATATCGTGTTTCGTATTTTTTTTTTTTTTATTTATTTTTTTATAAATTGTCACCGCAAACAAACAATAATCCATAATAAAGATTGAAGAAAAAAACAATTATTTTGCTTCATGATTGATCCTAAACTCATCATAAATCAAATGACTGCAGGTCCGTTTCCTGTCACCATAGCAGCAACTAGCTAGTCTGAATGTTCATAGAGGTATTGGTGAGGTGTGGAGCGATTGCCAGCCATGAAACGTTTTCAAAGTGGAAGTGAAAAAAGAAAAAGAAAAAGGGAGGATGAAGAGTTTAGGAAGAAATTGCCTAAATTGACCAACTTCTTCCAGTCGAAGAATTATTCCACGGAAGACGAAATTAATTTGGATAGTGTTACCACGACATCTGCTGAGCTGGGTTTAGCTAATGCTAGCTGCAGCAGCAGTGGCACCGATGCACCACCAACTAAAACTAGCACTACATCTACTACTGATGATGATGATGATGATGATGATGATCTATGTGAAACAGTCGTGAGGGACCAGATCACTGTCATTGACAACACTGACGCATGTGCTGGTGCTGCCACGGACACCACTTCAGCAGCAGAATCATTGGGTGAAAACGAAAACAGTAACGTCAATGTGAGTAACAAGAACGCTGGCACTACAGCAGTTAGTCATCAGTGACGACCCCTGCGTTATGGCCAGACAACCTCAGAGACAACCAGACAGACAACCTACGAGATGCAGAGCGAGTTGAAATAATTAAAAAAGGCCCTGTGCAAATTAAGAACTTTGATTTCCCAAAAAATGCAGATAAACCACCGAGAAGATTTACGGTTGAAAATTATTACATGACGATGAAAAATTGAGAAAAAATAAACAGAAAATGGTTAGTTTATTCGGTCAGTGCAGACGCTGTTTATTGTTTTGGATGTCGAATTTTCGGAAGATCAAACGCATCACTGAGTTCGAATGGTTTTCGCTCATGGAAGAATATTAGTGATCATCTTCGCACTCATGAGCGCAGCAAATAACACAGAGAAAACATGCAGAAGTGGCTCCACCTTGTGGAAGGCTTGGAAAAAAATGCCACAATTGATTTAGTGAATCAGCAGCTGATGAACAACGAGATCTTCCACTGGAGAATGGTGCTGAGAAGACTCTTTGCCATTGTCTGCCATTTGGCTGAAAGAAATCTAGCATTTCGGGGCCACTCAGAGCACCTTTAAGTGCCCAGGAATGGCAACTTCCTTGGTCAGGTAGAGTTAATGGCCCAATTTGATGCTGTCATGAGTGAACATTTAAGGAGGATTAAAAGCCAGGAGGCCAGAGACCATTATCTCAGTAAACAGATGCAGAATGAAATCATTTCAGTCATTGCTCAGAAGACATTAGATGCGATTGTTGCTCTAATTAAGAGAGCAAAGTACTTTTCTGTAATTATGGATTGTACACCAGACTGTAGCCACACCGAACAGTTATCAATCGTCTTGCGCATAACAAACTGTGAAGAAGATGTGGGTGTGTCCATTGAGGAACATTTTGTGGGTTTCATTGATGTGCACGACACAACGGGCAAAGGACTGTTCGAGACCTTCATTGAACATCTCAAAAAACTTCAGCTGAACATCTCCGACTGTCGTGGGCAGTCATACGACAATGGAAGTAACATGCAGGGGAAGCACCAAGGTGTACAGAGGAGAGTGTTGGACACAAATAAGAAGGCCATGTATGTGCCATGTGGTAGTCACAGTTTAAATTTGGTAATTTGTGATGCAGCACAGTCATCTGTACAGTCTGTGACCTTCTTTGGTCAACTCCAGAGACTATACAATTTGTTCAGCTCCTCTGTGCAACGGTGGGAAATTATGCAAGCACATGTGAAGATGACTGTCAAAAGTCTGTCTACAACCAGATGGGAGTGTCGAATAGACAGTGTGAAAGCGATTCGGTACCAAATGCCTGAGTTTGTAAAAGCCTTGGAGGCACTCGTTGACCATGCCATGGCCAAAAAACCAATAGATGCTGAAACTGTGTCAAAGTGTAATGGACTCCTGAAAGAAATTCAGACATGGCGTTTCCTCATGAGTGTTATTATTTGGTATGACATTCTAAACCATATAAACCGTGTCAGCAAACTCTTCCAGAGTCCAAAGGTTTCCATTGAAACCCTGAAAAGAGAGACAGATGGACTTGGAGAAAGTCTGCAAGAATACAGGGAGAGAGGGCTGGAATCAGCACAGACAGATGCAAGGGAGATTGCAGAGGCCTTGGACATTGAGATGACACTGCCGGAGGAGAGACAGAAAAAGACAACGAGAAGATGCCTTTATGAGGGAAGAGAGGTTCACCCCTGAAGAGCGCTTCAAAAGGAAGTTCTTTTTACCCCTCATTGATACTGCTCTCTGTAGCATCAGAGACAGATTTGCACAGACAATTATTTTTTTTATCTTTATGGGTTTCTGTATTCAGTGGAACACATGAAAACTGCCATATGTGAAGGAACACTGGGCATTAGCTGCCAGAAGATCGAGGTGGAGACAGAGGATGTTGATGGTGGTGATTTGGAGTTTTAACTAAGGGCTGCAGTTAGAGCCTTCCCTGCCTCTATTTCCTCCCCAACAGAGATGCAAAATTATATTTTCAAGTTTTTCTGCCTTGAAATTGATCAAGACCTATCTGAGGTCCACCATGTGCCAGGAGAGACTGTCAGATTTGGGAGTAATATCCATTGAGCAAGCTGTGAGAAGAAAGCTCGACATGGAAGATACCATCACCGCATTTGCTCATGCTAAAGCGCGAAGAATCCCGTTTTAACCACACACTCAACTCACTCACAGTATCTCTCTCTCTCTCTCTCTCTCTCTCTCTCTCTCTCTCTCTCTCTCTCTCTCTCTCTCTCCCTCTCCCTCTCTCTTTCTTTATCTCTCTCACTATGGCCAGGTTTTCGGTTGTGTGCCTGCAAATGTTCAATGGCCTTGTGGCCTTGTCAGCGACATCTGCTATAAAGGATATGTCTAGATGAATCAAATATTTGTTAAGAAGTTTGAAAATAGTTAGCATTGTTTAGATTGAATATTTATGTGGTCAAACAAATTTAAACACATTCACACAAACAGACTCTCCCCTTTCACTGTCTCTCTCTCTCTCTCTCTCTCTCTCAGACACACACACACACACACACACACACACACCATTCATAATTGTAATACTTTTTTACGGTTTTTTTGACTGTCAATGTCATCTATGACAATAAATATTTGTGTGCACACAGTATGCCTCAGTGCCCCACTATTACAGAAAAAAAGTGTATTTTAGTTTTTGGCGTGAGGTAGGTATGACCGGATTGGGGGGGGGGGGGGGGTGTCTCGGAAGGCCCTCGGAATCCTTTGCCTGTGGCCTCAAAGTTTCCAGAACCGCCCCTGCCCATCCATACATACCATAATTACATTCTAGTTTACAAACATAGACAAGGATATTAGACATACAAAACAAATATCGACAACGGCAACAATGCTATTGTCTATAATCGCGTAAATGGCATGCCTGATTACGCTATAAAGTGCAAAACAATTATTTGGACGAATTTGATTTGTTTGATGGACCAGAAACGATTATACTTTCACAAGACATACCTTTGCTATTAACACGCACTGGAAGTTACGTGTATTTGCACATTATGACGGTTTGGTCCAAATAAAAGCACGTGTAGCGTGCACGTTATGCGTTATACGTTTTTAACGTATAAAAACTGGGCGATGGAGCTGTAATAGGCGGCGCACGCAGACAGGAATCACTTTTGGGCGGGAAGTCACGCGCCTGCTGGCACAGGCGCGTGACCCTGGCGCCTGCACTCACATCTCGAAGAGCTGCTGCCCGCCTCGTCGTCATGGACTTCATCAACATGGTCATGGATACAATGCTGTGTGGTATATATTTCACTTATATGCAGCGCATTGTTATATTTCTTTGCCTTAGTGTGTGCACTTTTAAAATCACATCACTACTCATCAAAAGAAGCAAGTGTGTGCGACACCTGAGAGCTTTCCCCGGACCACCAGCGCACTGGTTCTTCGGACACGCGTTGGAGGTATTGTGTCATGTATTGTGTTTTGTGTGCGTTTGTTTTATTGGAAGCTGTAAACATAATGATGTCTCACAAGAATTCCCTTCGGGATTAATACAGTTCTATTCTATTCTATTCTATTATTATCACTCCCAAACGTCCTAAAACTGTGGAGACAGTTCTGATTGCAAATATATACATTTTGTGTCGAAGTGTCCCCGAGCAAGACACCTAATCCCAACTGCTCCCGACCATTGCCTTGCATCGTTGACACTGCCGTTGGTACATGAATGTGAAGCAATGTAAAGCGCTTTAGATAAAAGCGCTATATAAATACAATTATTTACCATTCACCTATCTTTCAGATGTAAATGATGCCATGATCCCTTAAAGGTACTATATGTAAGAATCAGTGCATTGTGAGCTCCGTGGGCTGAGACAATAACAATCAGAAACTAATGTTAGTCAGCTTCTGGCTGATTTCTCTTATATTTGAGTCGGGTCGGATTTCGCGGGAAAATGGAACGAAGTGATATGTAAACACGGATAATTAAAAAATAAATATATATATTTCATCGCTTTTTTAAATGTGAACAAGGCATTCACATATTTCACACATTTCCTCTGCCCCCTTGTTATTCTCTGCAGCTGAAACCAAACGGTACGGAATTGGAGAAGGTAGCCACCTGGGGAGTGGACTACCCCTATGCGTACCCGGTTTGGTTTGGTCCGTTTCTGCCCATGATTTTCGTCCACCACCCGAACTACATAAAGACCATCCTCTCCTCTACAGGTATTGAGCTGGGATTTTCATGTCCGTTCCATGTTCCTAACACGTTCACACGGACTCTCGGCTCAATCAACTTTTACAAACAGCTGTACAATTACCTTAACATTTACCTTGTTTGCGCCCTCTCTCTACAGAGCCAAAAGATGATCTTGCATATAGATTCATTCAACCATGGATTGGTAAGACAGTATATGGCTTTTTTTTACAATGACTGAGTCAGATTAGTTTTGTTGTAATCTTTCTCTTTTTGTTCTTCCTTCTTCAACTACTACGACTGCAGATGATAAAGCATTTGCTAAATGACTAAATGGAAATGTACTATTACCACTACAACTACTACTACTACTAATACTACTACTACTACTATTACTTGTACTTCTAGGAGATGGTTTGCTGGTGTCTTCAGGCCAGAAGTGGTTTAACCACAGACGGCTTCTAACTCCGGGATTCCACTACAATATATTGAAGCCGTACGTGAAGCTGATGACAGACTCTTGCAAACTGATGTTGGTATGTTTTGGACATGATCACACAATGTTTGACCTCCTTTAACAATGATTACTTCACTTGGTTTATCCTTGCTTTCATAAAATATTTACAGCTCTGGAAATGGCCCTTTGACCATATAGTTGTGTGGTAAATAACAAAGTGAAATAAACCTGTTATGCACAGTTTCGAGTGGTCATCTACTGTGGCTGAAGTTCAGGTTCATTTTCAGGTTCAGATTCTGGATTGTCTGTAGCAAAGCAGCGAGCTCTGGAATCAATGTGACACAAGGCATCACCCGGAATGATTTTATTCAGATACATAGAGCAAATATACAGTTTGGGATGGGCACGTGGAGATGCTCCTGCCCCTGTCTCCCAGGCAGCCAGCCTGAGAAGCAAGGAAACCAGGGCCTCACGTGGACATGTAACAGACAGACAGTTAGAATAGAATAGAATAGAATAGAACTTTATTAATCCCGAAGGAAATTCTTGTGCCAGGTTACATAGCGATACAGTCCAATAAAACAATATGGAAAACAACAGAATGATAAAAAATAAACAAACGGATTTACAAATTTACAGTTAGAATATACAAATATGTAGGCAAGATAAGATATTCCGATGGCGAAAACAATATGCTAGCCTGGAAATCCAGACCTACATCTAGAAAGCTGTAGGTCTGGTAATGAGCAATGAAAATGGCCCAACTCGAGGGGCGGCACCAAGCATGCGTTTGAAAATATCACTGCACGCAATCGGATAACACTACGACCAATCAGAAGAATACACGGGGTGACGTATCCAGAGCGACGGAAACAAGTTTGTTTTGGAGAATAGTTTGACAGAGAGACGTAAATGTAGCCTAATGGAAATACCACGGAGATACCACTTTGGCAACGCAACGTTAACCTTGTAATATTCTTAGCCAAGGAATATTGAAATAAAGAGATGCAACCGAGTTGTCGTTTATGGATGTTTAATAGCAACTGCGCATGGTACCAAGCATGGGCGTAGAATTTAGTGGGGACGCTGGGGACATGTCCCCACCAATTAACGGGAGCACCACCCCCCCCCCCCCATCAGAACCGCAAATTAACGGAGCACCCCCCCCCCCATCAGAACCGCAAATTAATGGAGCACCCCCCCCATCAGAACCGCGAATTAACGGAGCACCCCCCCCATCAGAACCGCAAATTAATGGAGCACCCCCCCCATCAGAACCGCAAATTAACGGAGCACCCCCCCATCAGAACAGCAAATTAACGGAGCACCCCCCCCCCCACCATCAGAACCGCAAATTAACGGAGCACCCCCCCCCCCCAGACAAAAAAATAACATCAGAATCAGAATCAGAATTGCTTTATTCGCCAAGTAGTTTTTTCACATAGGAGGAATTTGCTGTGGTTGTTGGTGCATACAGATATAAGACATAAGAATAATAATAATAAGAGTTAAAAAGCATTAAAAAGCAAGTAGTGCAAAAACGACTGTAATGGTTTTATTAAGTACTCGTATCGGTATTCGGTATCGGCAAGTACCCAAATGTAAGTACTTGTACACGGTCTGAAAAAAAGTGGTATCGGTGCATCCCTAGTTTGTACAGATACTCAGTCAACATTTTCGATAGCCATCTTGCAATGTTTACTGACTGATTCCGGACTGATTCCGTCGCAGCGCTGACGTCATTGTCATGGGAGGGGGCAGTAGGACCCAATCGCAGACTCAGGACTCGGGGTTTTGTGGTGGAATAAATGTTATTTATTACCGTGTGAGGAACAGGCAGGTAGGAATCCATGTTGTAAGTCAAATTACAACAGATGACGAGACATAACGATGACAAAACATAGACAATGATCCGACCCTCGTGGGTGGAAAGCCGGGGCTTTTATGCTGTGACTAATTGTTAATTGCGGACAGCCGCGAACATAGCGCAGGTGCCGCTAATCGTCCAGGGGCGGCACTGGCGCCCGGGAGCCCCGCTAATCCTCCAGGGGCGGCATTGGCGCCCGGGAGCCTGGAGCCACGATCGGGATCGTGACAGTACCCCCCCCTCAACGGGAGCCTCCTGGCGACCCACGATGACCAGACCGGCACCGTCGGGTGGACGACCTGGAGGCTGGGCGGAGGACGAGCAGGGACCCTCCGGCGGACGACCCGGAGGCTGGGCGGAGGCCGAGCAGGGACCCTCAGGCGGACGACCCGGAGGCTGGGCGGAGGCCGAGCAGGGACCCTCAGGCGGACGACCCGGAGGCTGGGTGGAGGACACCGGCGCCGTCGGAGCGGGGGCCGGGGCTGGCTGGCATCTGGGAGCAGGGACTGGTGGGCGCTGCGGTGGTGCAGCCGGGACCAGGGATGGGTGGGACCTGGGAGCAGGGACTGGTGGGCGCTGCCATGGTGCAGCCGGGACTAGGACCAGGGATGGGTGGGACCTGGGAGCAGGGACTGGTGGGAGCTGCTGTGGTGCAGCCGGGACCAGGAATGGGTGGGACCTGGGAGCAGGGACTGGTGGGCGCTGCGGTGGTGCAGCCGGGACCAGGGATGGGTGGGACCTGGGAGCAGGTACTGGTGGGAGCTGCTGTGGTGCAGCCAGGACCAGGACCATGGATGGGTGGGACCTGGGAGCAGGGACTGGTGGGCGCTGCGGTGGTGCAGCCGGGACCAGGACCAGGGATGGGTGGGACCTGGGAGCAGGTACTGGTGGGAGCTGCTGTGGTCCAGCCGGGACCGGGACTCTGGGAGGCTGGGACCTGGGAGCAGGGACTGGCGGGGGCTGCTGTGGTCCAGCCGGGACCGGGACTCGGGGTGGCTGGGACCAGGGAGCAGGGACCGGCAGGAGCTGCTGTGGTCCAGCCGGGACCGGGACTCGGGGTGGCTGGGACCAGGGAGCAGGGACCGGCAGGAGCTGCTGTGGTCCAGCCGGGACCGGGACTCGGGGTGGCTGGGACCATGCAGTAGGGACCGGCAGGAGCTGCTGTGGTCCAGCCGGGACCGGGACTCGGGGTGGCTGGGACCATGCAGTAGGGACCGGCAGGAGCTGCTGTGGTCCAGCCGGGACCGGGACTCGGGGTGGCTGGGACCATGCAGTAGGGACCGGCAGGAGCTGCTGTGGTCCAGCCGGGACCGGGACTCGGGGTGGCTGGGACCATGCAGTAGGGACCGGCAGGGGCTGCTGTGGTCCAGCCGGGACCGGGACTCGGGGTGGCTGGGACCATGCAGTAGGGACCGGCAGGAGCTGCTGTGGTCCAGCCGGGACCGGGACTCGGGGTGGCTGGGACCATGCAGTAGGGACCGGCAGGAGCTGCTGTGGTCCAGCCGGGACCGGGACTCGGGGTGGCTGGGACCATGCAGTAGGGACCGGCAGGAGCTGCTGTGGTCCAGCCGGGACCGGGACTCGGGGTGGCTGGGACCATGCAGTAGGGACCGGCAGGAGCTGCTGTGGTCCAGCCGGGACCGGGACTCGGGGTGGCTGGGACCATGCAGTAGGGACCGGCAGGAGCTGAGTTGCGAGCTTGGCTATCTGGTTGGTGAGTTGGTTGAGGGCTTGCTGCAACTCGCCCTGGCTGACGAGTGCCTTCTGTAGTCCGGCGGACCCCGAGTCTGAGTCTGCTGAGTCCATTATTGGTCGGATCATTCTGTCATGGGAGTTGGCAGTAGGACCCAATCGCAGACTCAGGACTCGGGGTTTTGTGGTGGAATAAATGTTATTTATTACCGTGTGAGGAACAGGCAGGTAGGAATCCATGTTGTAAGTCAAATTACAACAGATGACGAGACATAACGATGACAAAACATAGACAATGATCCGACCCTCGTGGGTGGAAAGCCGGGGCTTTTATGCCGTGACTAATTGTTAATTGCGGACAGCCGCGAACATAGCGCAGGTGCCGCTAATTGTCCAGGGGCGGCACTGGCGCCCGGGAGCCCCGCTAATCCTCCAGGGGCGGCATTGGCGCCCGGGAGCCTGGAGCCACGATCAGGATCGTGACAGTCATCTGTTCAGCCCGCCTCTGGCCCGCCTATATCAGATACACCGATGTGATTGGTTTACGTTCGGAACAACAGGAATTGCTAATGAGCATGTTACTCATTAGCAGAGTACTCGCTGAGCAAATTCAAATTGTGCTCTCGCGAGAACTCTGGATTTCCAGGGTAACAATTTGGCATAATTGAAGTGAAATATTGGAAATGATGATGAGAGGAGATGAGAGGTAGTGTTATAGATAATATTTATAGACAACATGATAATAATAATAATAATAATATAGCACATGATAGAGTATTGCACATGATGTTGGACAGTAATATTAATATACTAATATTATTACTATATTAGTAATACTGAGGAAAGTGCACATGATGTGAGATAATATTGCACATTATATTGCTGTGTTCATTGTCTTGTAGGGGGGAGTTATAGGGAGGAGTTATAGAGTTTGATGGACCTCCTGTGGCGTTCTGTGGTGCACCTCGGTAATCAGTCTACGGCTGAAGGTGCTCTGGTGCCCTCGAGTTGGGCCATTTTCATTGCTCATTACCAGACCTACAGCTTTCTAGATGTAGGTCTGGATTTCCAGGCTAAATTGTTTTCACCGTCGGAATATCTTATCTTGCCCACATATTTGTATATTTTTAACTGTAAATTTGTAAATCTGTTAATTAATTTTTTTAATCATTCTGTTGTTTTCCATATTGTTTTATTGTACTGTATCGCTATGTAACCTGGCACAAGAATTTCCTTCGGGATTAATAAAGTGACTATAAATGCATGGCCATGTGTAGACTGTCACTTCACAAACAGTGCATTGCAGTGATTACAAATTCCACTTAAGAGTGAGAAAGGGTTTGTGGACTTGTCTTGATTGATTGAAACAACTTGACTGACTAGTCTTTCAAGTTGCAGTGTACCTTTTCAAGGGTGCAGGTTGCAGCTGGTGATATTAATGAACATTTTAATGGAAATAATCCAACTTCAGCAATCCTTGAAATGTCCACTGTCTCCCTTTCTCCATACAAAACAGACATAGATAGAAGGATAGCTCTGTGAATGGTCGGATTCCTGTCACATGACTGAAGACTAAAGAACCTATTATTTTTCTCTTATCCAAGTCTAAATAGTCAAAAGTATTTTGGATCAGTCAAGATTATTCCTGTTCTGGGAAATGTTTCATACTCATACTGAAATGGACCATTTATAACGTTAAAACCAGTTTCTATAATTGATGCCAGTTTTTCAGAGGATTGCCAAGTCGATCCAAAGTCATACCAGAAATCTAGACAAGGAACCTTTTAGCCCATAAGCCCAGAACCACTCTGTCCAACCAAGGAGTACTTACATGAGGGTTTCCCAGAACTGTACCATTCTCTATGATGAAGCATAGATGCCTCATTGCAATATAACTGCCTAGAAAAAAGAATACATTATTTCAGTGAATGATTATTTTGTGGATGCGTTTATCCAAAGTGTGTCCCTCTACAAAAGAGTGAGTGCATGCATTCTGAGTATGGGACCTCTCTTTTTATTAGCCAATAACCAACTAGTTCAGAACTTTGTTTTAGAAATTGATTAAAAATGTACTGATCACTTTTAAAGCACGTCCTTGGTCTGGTCGCAAGCTACATTTGCAGAAATGCTGACCCCCATATGAGTCAGCCTCGCAGCCTTAGATTCCTCAGGTGGGAGCCTTCTGGCCCGTTCACAAAGTCCGAGGCTGAAATCTGAATGACCAAAAAAAAGGTGACCGTTCTTTTGCCATCAGGGTGCCTCAACTTTGGAACGACCTGCCTGAGGAGATAAGGCTTGCAGAATCAGTGACTTTTTTAAAATCTCACTTGCCTTTCCATGTGATGTCTTTTTATTGCCTTTATTCTTGTATTGGCTTTTATTCATTTATTTTTTTAGAATTTCTTCTTTTATTATTTTTTTTATTGTCTGTTATTGTCTTCTTGTCTTGTCTTGTCTTGCTTTTGTTTGGCCTTTCTGTTCTGCTTTCTGTTGTTATATTGTTTTCGGAGTAACGGAATAATGCTGCTATATCAAATAAAGTTATAAATAATAATAATAATAATATAACTACTACTATATAATTTCTAATATTTATAATATAATTATCATATGTGTTATGGCTAAGCCTATCTTTCACCAGCGAGATAACCAAACTTAAAGGGCTCCTATTATACCATCCAGAGTGTGATTACCAGTCCCACTTGTGAATGTCATAAGCAGAATTTTCTGAAACCGCTTGCAATGGCTTTATCAACACTCACATGCTGGACTTGATATAATAGGAAGCCCTTCAAACGTCCAATAGACCACTTGGGAGTCGTCGTCACCACTATGTCACAGCAGTAGCTGGTGGGGCGTAATATTAATGGAGCCCAATGGAGATTTTTTGCAAATTTGCCTAACCAGAACACGGACAAAATGTGCTTGTCTGTGCTATTGGCTGCCAGAACAGGAATATCACCAAAGTCACCCCTCAACTCTAAACTGAGACATTTGTGGCTTGCATGCCATCAAAAGAACAGACTGACAGACCAAAAGTGAGTGTTGGGGTCGGGCAACTTTGAATCCATTTGCTAAGTGGTGAAGTTTAAATGCTTAACGTTTTGCTAGAATAAACCTGTTCCAGAGAGAATAGTGGATAGTCTACACACTTTTAAAGACAATTTTCTCGAAGTTTACGACTACTGGCCGAGTTTGTGTTGGCTGTGTTTAAAAGATCTGTTATAAAAAAATATGATACAAAATAAAGTGAAAAGCCCCGTTCACTAAGATTTATGCTCATCTGCCATCAGAACCTTTAGATATCATTCTAAAAGTCTAAGACGAATTAAACTACTAATTACCAAGACATGCCATATGAAGTCCCACCCTTAATGGATGTGTGTTTTTCAAGCTACGTAATGAGATAAAGCCAAAGAACAACACATACTGTTTGGCAGTCACTAAATCAATGTGTTTCCAACAAAGACAAACCAAATACCTCAGGCATACTCCTGCCATCGAAGAAAGTCATGGTCTTGGTAAGTTTCCGACTTATTCCGGGAACAGGAGGGTAAAAGCGTAACGGATTCTTTTTATACACATGGTGGGTGTAGGGAACTATTAAGATCGTCCCTAAGGAAGAAATGAGAAAACATTTCAAATAAAACACACACATCATCCAACTCTTCTCTGTGATCCAGAAGTTGAATCCAGTGCACAAAGGCTTGGATGACACTTCAGGCTGTATTAATTACAAATATTGCAATCTTCTAATCTGAGAAAGATCTTCTATTTAATCCTTTAACACGTTATTCAGTTTTTCTTGATAAAAAACTCCTGACTTCTTGGGTAGATTGCAAGACTTTCCTTGGGTGGCGCCATTTTTTTTCATTCACCATGAAACTTAAACTCCCTCAAATCCCTCAATGCCTGGTTTCCGTTCTATCATTTATCCCACCATCGGGGTGGGTCCTCATGAGGCTAAGTCATGGTGGGTCAATAACATTTTGGGGCCCAGGCATACATCTCACCAGTCCAGTGTCTCCCTGTCCCCTAGGACTTTGCAGGATTCCTCTTTCTGCAATCTTCTGGTGCTGGGGGTTGGCTGGCCAGGCTTGTTAGAAGAGATAGGAGATGCCGCTGGCCCGTGGTGTCGTGGCCCTTCAAACATGAAGGTTTCCCACCTCCGCTCGATGGGCCTCATCGATAAGGCCTTCTGGTTTTCATCCTGGGGAGCGCCCACAAAAAAAGAGATTAGACCCCCAACACGTGATGGGCTTGGTGCTGAAACTGAAGGAACAGCATATCTGAATGACTTCTGTAATGGGAAAAGTCCATATATGGCTTTTTAAGGCATTATTTTCTTTGATAGGTTGTCTTTGTGTAACACATGTCTTCAGCTGCACAGCATAAGGTGACCCCTGCTGTGACCGGTCACCAAGATAAGCAGCTGGGTGGGGTTTTATTGACCCCTTGATGCCTGTTACAGGAACCCCCTGGGTGTGAATAGAGTGGTTGAAAGACCATGGGTTGGGGTTGATTGAAAAAATGTGTTTCAAAGAATCGTGTGCAAGACTGTTCATTGCTCATTCTGTTAGAGAAGAAACTGGTGTATGCATACATTAAAATTTCTACAAGTATTGTGTCTACTTAAGTTTAGAAATCTCACTCGCCCTCGACGCAATTATTCTATCTGAGAATTGCCATGACACTTCCATGTTGTAGTACAATGCAAAACAACTGTGAACTTAACAAACTAAAAAGCAATGGCACTGCCTCAACTGGAAGCACATTTGCAAATCTAAACGTTATCTTTAACACTGATATATTACACGATTTTTATTTGCCTCAGAACTAGATATAATGGACATTAATTAAAATATTAGCGGAACAAAGGGACTTTGATGGTGGAACAAACCCTGGCACAGAGGAGGATGTCCAAGAAGTCCAGATTCCTCTTGGCTTGGATTTTCTCAAGCTCTGCCTCTTCCTTCAGCGCCTCCTTCCTCTTCCTTATCACTTCATCTACAGAACGGATCTGTAGATGACGTGTACAGCATCTACAGCACATAGCCTTATCACCCTGGCAACCATATTGGTTCTAAATGCTAGCTGGAAGGGGGAACTGAATGTAGAATAAGCCAAGCCAAGATGGCTGCTAGGTGAATAAGACCACCCTTAATTGATGGACTCAATAAATTCATTAGGTCCAGGAGGTTGCTGATAAGAAAAGGAGGTGAATTCCATACTTGTGTAGCGGTGGGCTTCTCGGCAAGCTCTGCGAAATCGGAAGCCATGAGGGCTGAGGTGGAAGATGAAGTCGATGTGGTACAGGAACACCCTGATACGCATGTTGATGAGGTCACTCAGCTCGTACACGGCCTTGATGTACGTGTTGGTTCCACTGAAATGAGCAGGTAGACATTCATGGACAATGCAGTCCTGCAACACCAATAGAAACACGATGGCCTGGGCGATATGGAGATATTGATTATTATCCCCATATCGATAAATATCACGATATCGATACAAAGATAACCCATATATACAGTATACAGTATATACACTGAATTATTGCCCAGCCCTACAGATGGAATTTACCATGAACCTACCCTTCGTTCTGGCAGTTGTTGCTGTTGCTGAATGCACATTTCATGATGACGTCGAGGCTCATGAGGCTCACGGGACTGGACACTTCAAAGAACTCATTGGTTTGGCTATAAGCTTCCCATTTGTCCTGCAACAGCATGGGAAAAGTTTTCACAGTTCTAACAGAGAACCGTTAGATATGTTTATGGATACTGACAATGAAAAGTTTATTTCTCTTCTTTTTTTTTTTTTAAATACATTTTATTTCATTCAAATTTCTGTCTAGGCCTATATCCCTCTGACCTTTTCCAGACACCATGCAAGAGAGGTTTTGTTGGGAGTTGTGGATGTGTTAATCTTGTGGGCCGGTAACTTTCCACTCTGCCGTTTGGCCTATGTAACTAGTTAGCTTCAGTCTTATCTGTTGGCCCTGGGAGGCCTCTGAGATGCACTCGTTGGTGTTGTTGTCGTCAGCAGGGACACCAACTTGGTGTCCGGGGGATAGGGACGGGTGCATCTCCACGTGAGGCACGTGAGGCCATGATATCCCTGCTTCACAAGTTAACATTGTCAAGGAATATAAGTACCTGGGTGTTCACATTGACAATAAAATGGACTCGTCTAAAAACACAGAGGCCCTGTATAAGAAAGGTCACAGTCGCCTGTATTTCCTACGGAGACTCAGATCTTTCAACGTCTGCAGGACCATGCTGCAGATGTTCTATCACTCTGTGGTGGCCAGCGTCATCTTCTACGCTGTTGTGTGCTGGGGCAGCAAGGTGAAGGCAGCCGACGCCAACAGACTCAATAAGCTCATCAGGAAAGCGGGTTCTGTCCTGGGAGTGGAATTGGAGTCTTTGGTAGAGGTCTCGGAGAGGAGGATGCTGAGTAAACTACTCAGTATTATGGACAACGCCTCCCATCCCCTGCACGCCACACTGGTGTCAGGGCGGCACCAAGCATGCGTTTGAAAATATCACTGCACGCAATTGGATAACACTACGACCAATCAGAAGAATACACGGGGTGACGTATCCAGAGCGACGGAAACGAGTTTGTTTTGGAGAATAGTTTGACAGAGAGACGTAAATGTAGCCTAATGGAAATACCACGGAGATACCACTTTGGCAACGCAACGTTAACCTTGTAATATTCTTAGCCAAGGAATATTGAAATAAAGAGATGCAACCGAGTTGTCGTTTATGGATGTTTAATAGCAACTGCGCATGGTACCGAGCATGGGCGTAGAATTTAGTGGGGACGCTGGGGACATGTCCCCACCAATTAACGGAGCACCCCCCCCCCCATCAGAACCGCAAATTAACGGAGCACCCCCCCCCATCAGAACCGCAAATTAACGGAGCACCCCCCCCCCATCAGAACCGCGAATTAACGGAGCACCCCCCCCATCAGAACCGCGAATTAACGGAGCACCCCCCCCATCAGAACCGCAAATTAACGGAGCACCCCCCCATCAGAACCGCAAATTAACGGAGCACCCCCCCATCAGAACCGCAAATTAACGGAGCACCCCCCCCCAGAACCGCAAATTAACGGAGCACCCCCCCCCCAGACAAAAATAACATCAGAATCAGAATCAGAATTGCTTTATTCGCCAAGTAGTTTTTTCACATAGGAGGAATTTGCTGTGGTTGTTGGTGCATACAGAAGACATAAGAATAATAATAATAAGAGTTAAAAAGCATTAAAAAGCAAGTAGTGCAAAAACGACTGTAATGGTTTTATTAAGTACTCGTATCGGTATTCGGTATCGGCAAGTACCCAAATGTAAGTACTTGTACTCGGTCTGAAAAAAAGTGGTATCGGTGCATCCCTAGTTTGTACAGATACTCAGTCAACATTTTCGATAGCCATCTTGCAATGTTTACTGACTGATTCCGGACTGATTCCGTCGCAGCGCTGACGTCATTGTCATGGGAGTTGGCAGTAAAGGACCCCAATGCGGCAGACTCAGGACTCGGGGTTGTTGGTGGTGGAATTAATGTTTTATTTATTACCGTGTGAGGACAGGCAGGTAGGATCCATGTGATAAGTCAATTACAACAAGATCACGAGACATAGACGATGACGAAAACATAGACAAATGATCCGACCTCGTGGGTGGAAAGCCCGGGGCTTTATGCTGTGACTAAGTTGTTAATTGCGGACAGCCCGCGAACCATAGCGCAGGTGCCGGCTAATTGGTCCAGGGGCGGCACTGGCGCCCGGGACCCCGCTAATCCTTCCAGGGGCGGCATTGGCGCCGGGAGCCTGGAGCCACGATCAGGATCGTGACAGTCATCTGTTCAGCCCGCCTCTGGCCCGCCTATATCAGATACACCGATGTGATTGGTTTACGTTCGGAACAACAGGAATTGCTAATGAGCATGTTACTCATTAGCAGAGTACTCGCTGAGCAAATTCAAATTGTGCTCTCGCGAGAACTCTGGATTTCCAGGGTAACAATTTGGCATAATTGAAGTGAAATATTGGAAATGATGATGAGAGGAGATGAGAGGTAGTGTTATAGATAATATTTATAGACAACATGATAATAATAATAATAATAATATAGCACATGATAGAGTATTGCACATGATGTTGGACAGTAATATTAATATACTAATATTATTACTATATTAGTAATACTGAGGAAAGTGCACATGATGTGAGATAATATTGCACATTATATTGCTGTGTTCATTGTCTTGTAGGGGGGAGTTATAGGGAGGAGTTATAGAGTTTGATGGACCTCCTGTGGCGTTCTGTGGTGCACCTCGGTAATCAGTCTACGGCTGAAGGTGCTCTGGTATGACACCAGTGTGGCGTGCAGGGGATGGGAGGCGTTGTCCATAATACTGAGTAGTTTACTCAGCATCCTCCGCTCCAAGACCTCTACCAAAGACTCCAATTCCACTCCCAGGACAGAACCCGCTTTCCTGATGAGCTTATTGAGTCTGTTGGCGTCGGCTGCCTTCACCTTGCTGCCCCAGCACACAACAGCGTAGAAGATGACGCTGGCCACCACGGAGTGATGGAACATCTGCAGCATGGTCCTGCAGACGTTGAAAGATCTGAGTCTCCGTAGGAAATACAGGCGACTGTGACCTTTCTTATACAGGGCCTCTGTGTTTTTAGACGAGTCCATTTTATTGTCAATGTGAACACCCAGGTACTTATATTCCTTGACAATGTTAACTTGTGAAGCAGGGATATCATGGCCTCACGTGCCTCACGTGGAGATGCACCCGTCCCTATCCCCCGGACACCAAGTTGGTGTCCCTGCTGACGACAACAACACCAACGAGTGCATCTCAGAGGCCTCCCAGGGCCAACAGATAAGACTGAAGCTAACTAGTTACATAGGCCAAACGGCAGAGTGGAAAGTTACCGGCCCACAAGATTAACACATCCACAACTCCCAACAAAACCTCTCTTGCATGGTGTCTGGAAAAGGTCAGAGGGATATAGGCCTAGACAGAAATTTGAATGAAATAAAATGTATTTAAAAAAAAAAAAGAAGAGAAATAAACTTTTCATTGTCAGTATCCATAAACATATCTAACGGTTCTCTGTTAGAACTGTGAAAACTTTTCCCATGCTGTTGCAGGACAAATGGGAAGCTTATAGCCAAACCAATGAGTTCTTTGAAGTGTCCAGTCCCGTGAGCCTCATGAGCCTCGACGTCATCATGAAATGTGCATTCAGCAACAGCAACAACTGCCAGAACGAAGGGTAGGTTCATGGTAAATTCCATCTGTAGGGCTGGGCAATAATTCAGTGTATATACTGTATACTGTATATATGGGTTATCTTTGTATCGATATCGTGATATTTATCGATATCGGGATAATAATCAATATCTCCATATCGCCCAGGCCATCGTGTTTCTATTGGTGTTGCAGGACTGCATTGTCCATGAATGTCTACCTGCTCATTTCAGTGGAACCAACACGTACATCAAGGCCGTGTACGAGCTGAGTGACCTCATCAACATGCGTATCAGGGTGTTCCTGTACCACATCGACTTCATCTTCCACCTCAGCCCTCATGGCTTCCGATTTCGCAGAGCTTGCCGAGAAGCCCACCGCTACACAAGTATGGAATTCACCTCCTTTTCTTATCAGCAACCTCCTGGACCTAATGAATTTATTGAGTCCATCAATTAAGGGTGGTCTTATTCACCTAGCAGCCATCTTGGCTTGGCTTATTCTACATTCAGTTCCCCCTTCCAGCTAGCATTTAGAACCAATATGGTTGCCAGGGTGATAAGGCTATGTGCTGTAGATGCTGTACACGTCATCTACAGATCCGTTCTGTAGATGAAGTGATAAGGAAGAGGAAGGAGGCGCTGAAGGAAGAGGCAGAGCTTGAGAAAATCCAAGCCAAGAGGAATCTGGACTTCTTGGACATCCTCCTCTGTGCCAGGGTTTGTTCCACCATCAAAGTCCCTTTGTTCCGCTAATATTTTAATTAATGTCCATTATATCTAGTTCTGAGGCAAATAAAAATCGTGTAATATATCAGTGTTAAAGATAACGTTTAGATTTGCAAATGTGCTTCCAGTTGAGGCAGTGCCATTGCTTTTTAGTTTGTTAAGTTCACAGTTGTTTTGCATTGTACTACAACATGGAAGTGTCATGGCAATTCTCAGATAGAATAATTGCGTCGAGGGCGAGTGAGATTTCTAAACTTAAGTAGACACAATACTTGTAGAAATTTTAATGTATGCATACACCAGTTTCTTCTCTAACAGAATGAGCAATGAACAGTCTTGCACACGATTCTTTGAAACACATTTTTTCAATCAACCCCAACCCATGGTCTTTCAACCACTCTATTCACACCCAGGGGGTTCCTGTAACAGGCATCAAGGGGTCAATAAAACCCCACCCAGCTGCTTATCTTGGTGACCGGTCACAGCAGGGGTCACCTTATGCTGTGCAGCTGAAGACATGTGTTACACAAAGACAACCTATCAAAGAAAATAATGCCTTAAAAAGCCATATATGGACTTTTCCCATTACAGAAGTCATTCAGATATGCTGTTCCTTCAGTTTCAGCACCAAGCCCATCACGTGTTGGGGGTCTAATCTCTTTTTTTGTGGGCGCTCCCCAGGATGAAAACCAGAAGGCCTTATCGGATGAGGCCATTCGAGCGGAGGTGGAAACCTTCATGTTTGAGGGCCACGACACCACGGCCAGCGGCATCTCCTATCTCTTCTACAGCCTGGCCAGCCACCCCCAGCACCAGAAGATCTGCAGAGAGGAGATCCTGCAAGTCCTAGGGGACAGGGAGACACTGGACTGGTGAGATGTGATGCCTGGGCCCCAAAAATGTTATTGACCACCATGACTTAGCCTCATGAGACCACCCCGATGGTGATAAAATGATAGAACGAACCAGCATTTGAGGGATTGAGGGAGTTTAAGTTCATGGTGAATGAAAAAAATGGCGCCACCCAAGGAAAGTCTTGCAATCTACCAAGAAGTCAGGAGTTTTTATCAGAAAAACTGAATAACGGTGTTAAAGGATTAATAGAGATCTTTCTCAGATTAGAAGATGCAATATTTGTAATTAATACAGCCTGAAAGTGTCATCCAAGCCTTTGTGCACTGGATCAACTTCTGGATCACAGAGAAGAGTTGGATGATGTGTGTGTTTTTATTTGAAATGTTTTCTCATTTTCTTCCTTTAGGGACGATCTTAATAGGATTCCCTACACCACCATGTGTATAAAAGAATCGTTACGCTTTTACCCTCCTGTTCCCGGAATAAGTCGGAAACTTACCAAGACCATGACTTTCTTCGATGGCAGGAGTATGCCTGAAGGTATTTGGTTGTCTTTGTTGAAACACATTGATTTAGTGACTGCCAACAGTATGTGTGTCTTGGCTTTATCTCATACGTAGCTTGAAAACACACATCCATTAAGGGTGGACTCATATGGCATGTCTTGGTAATTAGTAGTTAATTCGTCTTAGACTTTAGAATGATATCTAAAGTCTGATGGCAGATGAGCATAAATCTTAGTGAACGGGGCTTTTCACTTTATTTTGTATCATATTTTTTTATACAGGATCTTTAAACACAGCCAACACAAACTCGGCCAGTAGTCGTAAACTCGAGAAAATTGTCTTTAAAGGTGTGTAGACTATCCACTATTCTCTCTGGACAGGGTTATTCTAGCAAACGTTAAGCATTTAAACTCACACTTAGCAATGGGATCAAGTTGCCCGACCCACACTCACTTTGGTCTGTCAGTCTGTTCTTTTGATGGCATGCAGCCACAAATGTCTCAGTTTAGAGTTGAGGGGTGACTTTGGTGATATTCCTGTTCTGGCAGCCAATAGCACAGCAAGACATTTTGTCCGTGTTTGTTAGGCAAATTTGCAAAAATCTCCATTGGGCTCCATTAATATTACGCCACCAGCTACTGCTGTGACATAGTGGTGACGACGACTCCAAAGTGGTCTATTGGACGTTTGAAGGGCTCCTATTATATCACCAGATGTGAGTGTGATAAGCCATTGCAAGCGGTTTCAGAAAATCTGGCTTATGACATCACAAGTGGGACTGTAATCACACTCTGGATGGTATAATAGGAGCCCTTTAAGTTTGGTTATCTCGCTGGTGAAAGATAGGCTTAGCCATAACACATATGATAATTATATTATAAATATTAGAAATTATAGTAGTAGTAGTATTATTATTAGTATTATTATTATAAACTTTATTTGTATAGCAGCATTATTCCGTTACTCCGAAAACAATATAACAACAGAAAGCAGAACAGAAAGGCCAAACAAAAGCAAGACAAGACCATGGTAAAGTTAAGATAAAGTTGGAACAAGAAGACAATAACAGACAATAAAAAAAATAATAAAAGAAGAAATTCTAAAAAAATAAATGAATAAAAGCAATACAAGAATAAAGGCAATAAAAAGACATCACATGAAAGCAAGTGAGATTTTAAAAAAGTCACTGATTCTGCAAGCCTTATCTCCTCAGGCAGGTCGTTCCAAAGTTGAGGCGCCCTGATGGCAAAAGAACGGTCACCTTTTTTTGGTCATCAGATTTCAGCCTCGACTTTGGAACGGCCAGAAGGCTCCCACCTGAGGATCTAAGGCTGCGAGCTGACTCATATGGGGTCAGCATTTCTGCAATGTAGCTTGCGACCAGACCAAGACGTGCTTTAAAAGTGATCAGTACATTTTTTTAATCAATTCTAAAACAAGTTCTGAACTAGTTGGTTATTGGCTAATAAAAGAGAGTCCCATACTCAGAATGCATGCACTCACTCTATTGTAAGACACACTTTGGATAAACGCATCCACAAAATAACTCATTCACTGAAATAATGTATTTCTTTTTTCTAGGCAGTTATATTGCAATGAGCATCTATGCTCATCATAGGAATGGTACAGTCTGGGAGAACCCTCATGTAAGTACTCCTTGTTGGACAGAGTGGTGCTGCTTATGGCTAAGGTTCCTTGTCTAGATTCTGTATGACTTTGGATCGACTTGCAATCTCTGAACTGGCATCAATATAGAACTGGTTTAACGTTATATATGGTCCATTTCAGTATGAGTATGAACATTTCCCAGAACAGGAATAATCTTGACTGATCCAAAATACTTTTGACTATTTAGACTTGGATAAGAGAAAAATAATAGGTTCTTTAGTCTTCAGTCATGTGACAGGAATCCGACCATTCACAGAGCTATCCTTCTATCTATGTCTGTTTTGTATGGAGAAAGGGAGACAGTGGACATTTCAAGGATTGCTGAAGTTGGATTATTTCCATTAAAATGTTCATTAATATCACCAGCTGCAACCTGCACCCTTGAAAAGGTACACTGCAACTTGAAAGACTAGTCAGTCAAGTTGTTTCAATCAATCAAGACAAGTCCACAAACCCTTTCTCACTCTTAAGTGGAATTTATAATCACTGCAATGCACTGTTTGTGAAGTGACAGTCTACACATGGCCATGCATTTATAGTCACCATTTTGGCGCAACATTACTGTTGACGTGCAATTTAATCACTTTGCCTGCAGAACCTTTTCAGAGGTGCGCAAATCACCATATGCAAGGGCATTGTGCAGTTCATGCACAGTGACAGCGATGAGGTTTGATGGTATCTGACAGCTTCACAGGCCAGCATGTGAACACTCCCTCAAACCCTAATCCCTCAATAGGGCAAGACTCCATAACCCAGTGGGTAGAGGACGAAACCTGAGCAGTAACTGAATGGATCCCTCCTCAAAACCACAATAGGCACATTGGACAGAAATCTTTCTTAACGGCCATTCCTGCATGAACAAATGTTTAGCACCTATGTTTCATTGTGTAGTTTGTTTGACATTCATCTATGTATTTTGTTTACACCTGTCCACATTTCCTTCGGGATTAATAAAGTGTAATCTTATTTCATCTAATCCAAGGTCTTTGACCCCCTTCGCTTCCTGCCAGAGAATATTTCCAAGAGGCACCCTCATGCCTTTGTGCCCTTCTCTGCTGGATCCAGGTTTGTCCCCACAAAGCACTGTGATTTGGGCCATAGCTTGTCTCCATAAACAACTGTGTGTACCTGACCCTTGGCCGAGTTCTCAACAACATTCGGATAGCTACTGATTTACCAGGGCCCTGTTTCTAGTAACAGGTTAGGATTATGTTATGTTAAACTTAAACCAGAACTCTGAGTCAAACATGCGGGACGTTTCAGAACAGCAGCTCATTTGTACTACACCACCATGGAAAGCCAGGCGGCAAAAAATATGTGTATTATCATAGTATAATCTATTTATTTGTGAAGCTCTAGTTTAATAGAAAACTTACTGTCAGGAAATACTTTGAACATGCACCAATTCACTTTAGGCCTACAAAACAATCTCTTTTGTTTGAACCTCTGGTGGTTTTCTGCTGAGTCGCCATGTAGCACGTCAAAAATAGACCCCAGACCGCAAAACCAAAATGCTTGTGAACGATCTGTGGTCCGATGTTCACTACTGGTCCGACAAGACATACCTTTCTACCTACTTCAATTTAGACAGGCCTACTTCAATTTAGACAAGTACAATTTGACAAGAAGGAAAAATGATTTGCATCGGAATCGCCTTCACTCGGATATGACCACATACAAGTCCTTTCATAGAAAGAAGCTAACCTGCCATCTTTCAGGTTAGGCTCACAGCATTGAGTCGCCATCGTAACTAAAATAAGCGCAAATTCATCTTGGTATCTGAAACCAAACATTCTGGCTTCTCCTGAATGCTCAACATATCCGGTTAAACTGAGAAATCCAGCTTCTTGAAACACGAGGCCAGCGTTTTTGTCCTTAAGAATGTGTTGCAAGGACATATGCCCTCTGCCAATTCAACACTTGAAAAGCTTAGATTGAGTAAATGTAATCAGGGTTATAAATCTGTGCAAATGTGCAGCTACCAGCTTCACCTTAAATGTGAGTACGCTGCAATGCATATGCAGTACATCTAGTCCTACACTGGGCAGAAAAAACACGACACTACGATTCAATGTTCCCCAACTACGCATGACTCGTGTTGTTGAGGCAGTGGTTATTTATTTTGTTCAATGGCTATTTCTTCAATGGCTAGAACCAATTTGCCTCAGCTAACGTTACACTTGTAACCATGAATTACTTATCAACTTTCATCTTCCTACAGGAACTGCATTGGTCAGAACTTTGCCATGAATGAGATGAAGGTGGTGATAGCTCAGACACTGAGGAGGTACCAGCTGATCCCAGACCCTGCTAGACCGCCCAAGCTAAGCCCCCGACTGGTGCTTCGTTCCCTCAACGGCATTCATATTAAGATCAAACCACTGTAGCCAGTAGCCCATTAGTCCATCCGTCTTAAATCCATGGAAAATCAAAGGTACCATAAGCTAAATTACATATTTGTTCCATTATGCACCTATTTAATGTATGCAAATGAAGTACTTGCTTCACTTTGTTTTATCTTTTTAATTTAAAGGTTCTCAGTAAATGTGATTTGTTCACTTGGATGAAACTATTAAAATATACAACAATACTAGATGAATTGTAATATGCTTGTATCTCCATTTAACTCTAAGCCTATTCTGTAGTATTGAGTTAGAAAGTGTTTGACACATTTCAAACCATATCACACAATAAACTAAAGTGTAATGCAATTTCTCATTATATGGTTATGGTGTGTCTCATAGCATATTCATCTTCAAACAAATACAGAACAAGTCAACATGAATTTTTGTAAAATTTATATTCAATCTTAGGATAACAAAATGTGCATGTTCCGTAGGAGACATGGAGAAAGGTTGTGTGTACAATGTTCTCACGTACGTACTAAGTAAACAAGAGGCGGACACAGTTTGATTACAGATGGCTCCTGACAGTAGCTAAGCCAAGGACGAAGCATCAAACCCTGTGTTTCTCGCCACATAACGATTTACCGGAAGGTACTGTTGGACCAAGATTGCATTCTGGTGATTGTCTGCTTAACCATTTCAGACAAGGAACATTGTGGCGTGAAGTTATAAAGATGTGCATGTTGTCCCACAAAGACCTTGGACTTCTCGACCAGATTATCAGGAGAGGTGCCAACCGAAATCATGTCTTGACACTGATCCAAGTGGTCCACAAAAAACACTGAACTGAGCTGACCTCATTATTTACCAAGAACCCATGATGCCAAAATAAGAGAGCCATCTTTTGTTCCTCACAGTAAAACATCTTGTATAAAAGTTTTTCACACTGACTAACGATTCTAAAATACTTTAGAAATAAGGATAAACGGGAATAAACATCGGTAGAGGTGGGGGGAAAAAAAACCTCCACTCAAAATCGTAGAACTCGTGGAGGGAGCATTTTCTGAAACGCCAAACCAAGGCAGCGTGGATGGATATGCAGCTCTCCGCTAACAAGCCCAGCCATGTCCCGGCACTCTGTTGGATCAGCGTGGAGCCATTCAATCACAGTCCTGTGGGATGGGACCTGACCTATCTGTGGAATGCCTGTCGAATAGTTCTGGCGGTGGAAACAACTATAAAAGATCAAACAAAACTTTGTATAAAAAAAAAACCGTCCACGACAGTCTGAGAAGTGTGTGTCCAGGAGAAACCATCAAATGAGTAGGGAGGGCGTGGGCTTCTTGCCTGGCCACGCCTCCTTGGCATACTTCTTCTTGCGTGGTTCGTTGTGGCCCTCGGGAAGGTAGGGACCCGTGACAGGGATGGGGTTGAGGGTGACGGGGGGCTGGTGGGCCTCGGGCGCCAGGTCCACTTCCGGGGCCGGGTTGGGGAAGGGCAGGGGGAGCCCTCCCAGGATGGCAGCCCCCCCAGGTGTTCCTCCAGGCTGGTTCTCGTGGTTGGTTGGCGGGAGGTCTCCGTAGAGACCGCTGCTCAGGCTGTAGCCGTGGAGACGCCGGGATGCCAGCTCCTCAAGCCCCAGAGTGTTTTGGCCCTCCGATCTGCGTTTCTATGATGATGTGGGGGAGGGCAAAGACAGACAAGCAAAGCTGTAACTTAATAAGTTCTTCTTCATGCAGCAATAACCATTTATCTAGCAACCACAGATGACGCATAGTTGTATTTACATAATCTTTAAACCTAATACTAATGCTGGGGACAGACTACAATTTATTTTTTAAATAGTATATGATTTTAACATTTGTGAGACATCACACACATAACGACATGTAATGATAAAACATTGTTTTTGCCTGTGGTGTCTAGAGTGCACCGATTTGGAATTCTGTGGACAAAACAGCACACCATTATCCTGACTCCTGTAATGGGAAAAGTCCATATAAGGCCTTTCTTCCAGCTGGCATTATGTTCCTTGAATAGATTGTCTTTACGACAGACAAACCCAGCCAGTCCACCAACTGGCATTAGGGTGACTTCTTCTTTGACCAGTCATAAAGATAAGCAGCTGGGTTATAATCACATCAATGGTTATAATGAATACATCCATTGTTATTGTATGATCTTCTATAGAGCGTTGGAAGTGAGTGATCTTGGTGAAACCCCCGGTTTCCAACCCCGGTTGGATCAGAGCTAACAACTTAAGGCTTAGCCAACACTATTGTGCTGTATTACCGTACAGCACAACAGTCCTACTTCGGTTTCAATTAATGCGCACTAGATGCACCTTGTTGCACCTTGTTGCATGGAAAAAAAACAAGCACAGCGTCTACAAGACACCATGACCGCTCACCAATTTTATTTCCAAAAATTATTTTTGGGTATTTTATTGGATGTCTGGATTTTAGGGTTTGACATTTACATTGTCCTGTGTTGCTTTTTAAGTTAATTTCTGATTGGCTATTTGCGCTCTGCGTACTCAGATCATATCAGGGCCCACTACAGGATTTTAGCTGGGCCGATATGAAGTCGTAAGCATTAAACATGTTTGATATTATCAGGGCTGTCCAGGCTTCAATATCTTGGGGGTCATGGTTGGTTGGTTGCGTAGGGGTCATGGTGTTTGTCCTGATTTTGAATGGAGATTTTTTTAGATACGAGCATGTAGATACAAGCCCGTCCATACTTTTTACATTGTGTTCAACAGTGTGCATCGAGAGTGCATATACAAGCACGTTAGCTCCACAAAAGTGTCGATTATAACCACCAGTTTTGTGACTAAACTAGGGATGTCCATGGTTAACCATCGTTTTGATGAAATTGCACAGAAAGTCTATGCTATTGTATGTGCATCTCTCCAAAAAAGACGACTAGATACATGGGGTATGATACGATTCAGGGACGATACATTTTTAAAATGGAACGATTCGGTTCGATTCGATTCAGTAGGATTCGATTCGATACGATTCAATATGATTTGATGGGATATGATACAATCTGATAGAGTTCCTTGTTTAAAGTAGACAATCATTTTACATTATGAATTAACATAAGTCAATACTATAAATGTGGCATTGCTTACCTTCAAATAGATTTATCAAAGACCAGGGAACAAGTATTTTGTTACTTTTGACATGTGAATTCAGAAACATGTCATGTTTATTAGTGTAACATATTGCATTTTAAGAACTTTACAAAGCCCCTCTGACAATAAAACTAACTATTCAATTTCACTGTTGGCACAAATTAGAGCCAAAGTTGTGGAGAGGTCTGTGTAGACTCAGATCAGGAACAATGAACTACTGAGGTAGAAAATAACAATTTCAAGACATCCTTTGTGCACATTTTTTTGCAAACAGAACACAACAAAGTGTCAAACTGTAAGAACTCTTATAGAATATCAGTCTTTTAAAGTGTTGTTTTGCAATGTAACATGCGTTCACGTTGTGAATCGTATCGGATATTTTTTGTCTTTCCCTCGCAAACAGAGCGCTATCTAACGTTACTATGACAAGTCTCGCGAGAGTTTAGTGTGTGTGTGTGTGTGTGTGTGTGAGGGCTGCAGACACTGAGCAGACGGAGGATTCAGCAGCACAGCAACAACATAAAACCGATTCATAACTTTGTGATCGGGCCATCGGCCGGTTCATGCTACGTTTAGATCCGATCCAGGGGTCTGTGTACCGATGCACTCGCATCTTTTAAAATCAAAACTGATTTTCCCGATTCAAATCGGTTATTTGTTACACCCCTACTATTCACCCAAAGAGAAACACACAGGAACCATTGTGGGTGACAGATCACCATAAAAAGAAAAAGGTTGGTACCCGTTAAGGCTGAGACCACTTATCGATTTATCGATAACTGCGTGAAATCGATAAGTGGCGTCACTCATCGTTTTTTTTGCTTGTGTAAAAAAAAAAATACATAAATAAATAATTCTTTAACGTTAGTTTGTGTGTATGTGTGTGTGTGTGTGTCACGTGCACTCGCTGTAGTTTTTGCGATGCTGTAGTTGGCCCACGACAGTGAGTCGTGCTGAGCGCGCTGCCAGTAGGGATCAGGAAGATGCCGTCTGAAGTGTGGCAACATTTCGAGAAGTTGGAGGGCAATACATTTGTCGTATGCAACGTATGTAAAGCGAAACTACCGTTTTCAGGTAACACTACCAATTTATGCGATCATTTGAAAAGATGGCATTCTTCGTTGCTCTCCGCCTCCTCCACAAGTAAGGTGCAGCAAGAAGTCCCACGTTATTTTGCGGAAAAAGTCGACCCAAGTCGAGCTAAAGAAATCAAACAAAATTGTGGATGTTGTTTTTAAAACATTAATCACAAACATCGCCACAGGCTACCAGCTGCCGTGTAGAAAGACTGTCGAAAATACTGAGCGAAAGACATGTGGCGGGAAAACGAGAGCTCACACAGAAATTGACAGAATGCGATTCTCTGTCAATCACCACGGATGCATGGACAAGTCTATGCCAAGAAGCATATCTGGCAGTTAAGTGTCACCACGTCGGACCAGACTGGAAATTGAAAACCAACCTCTTGGCAACAAGACCGCTAACAGAACGGCACACCGCTGTTAATTTGGCGGAGGAAATAAACGCTACAGTTGCGGAGTACGATTTAAGTTCCAAGCTGGTAGCATGCGTCCACGACAATGCAGCCAACGTATGTCGGGCCAGACCATTACTCAAAGGTGCTGCACATACAGGTCAGGGTGGCGTTTTTTCTGTGAACTGTGCGGGACATACTCAATCTTTGCATTCAGCATGGTTTGGAGGGTGTGCGAGCTGTTAATACAGCAGTGGCTGCAGCGAGACGGCTGGTGGGACATTTAAAAAAGAAAAGTGAACCGGCGACCACAGCTTTAAAGCAAAAGCAATGCGAAATGCTGAACACACAAACCCCACTGAAATTGATTCAGGATGTATCCACTAGATCAGGGCTGCCCAATTTGGGGCCCGCGGGCCAAAGTTGGCCCGCGACCGATTATATTTGGCCCGCGCCTTATCCACTGTATAATTTTTTTCCCGCCATCGGCGCTCGGAATCTGCGCTCGCTCTCACTGAATATTATTTATTGGTGCAGACGCGCGAGCCGGGCCATCAGCAGACGAGGATCACAGCGTCTAGCACCCACCCCCCCCCCCCCCCGGGAGACGCGCGACGGGCACCAAGACAGCGTTACCCGCCGCGGGTGGGGGGTGGGTAGACGCGCAACGGGAGATAGACGCGCGAGCCGGGCCATTAGTGGACGAGGATCACAGCGTGTAGCGCCCCCCGCCCCCCCCGCCAGGAAAAAATGACTTTGTGTCCGTTGCGCGTCTCGGGGGGGGGGGGGGGGTGCTACACGCTGTGATCCTCGTCCACTAATTGCCCGGCCCGTCTGACGACTTTGAAAACCAAAAGTGGCCCTTGAGCCAAAACAATTGGGCACCCCTGCACTAGATGGTACACAGTGTACTACATGGAGCGACTCATTGAGGTGCGATGGCCAGTGGTTGCGGTGTTGTCAAATCCAGATTTTACAAAGAAATCACACGCTGCTACCTTGGAGATGACGACAGAGCAATGGAACTTAATGACTGAGTGACTTAATAAAGTGAGTCCACTATTGAAGCCATTTGAATTGGCTACTGTGCTTCTTAGCTCAGAGAATGGTGCCACGTCAAGCTGTGCGTTCCCTGTTGTAATAGGGATCAGAGAGCGCCTGGAAAATACGGGCGAAGAGGATGACGATGCACTGAGCAATGCAGCCCAGAATGTGCGAAAGGGTCTTCTCGACAATCTCAATCGTTTCGGACTAGATCAGCTAGACCCTCCCGATGAAACGCTGATGCCACTGCTCATCGCGTCATTCATCGACCCAAGGTTCAGAAGCCTCGACTTTCTCACAGTGTAGCATCAGCTGCGAAGAGAACCTGTCTGCAGCATCCAGCGGTCATCGAGGAGGCAGAGGAGCAACGCGACCAGCCAGCAGAGCCAGAAAAGAAAAAGTCCAAAACGGAGGAGGCGTTGGGTCTCCTGTGTCGTCGTCAGACACATCATGGCCCGCAGAGCTCCCAAGACGAAAACATCCGGCGTGAAATATCTGCTTTCTCTGCGGAGCCAGCTATCGATGTCGACGCTGATCCACTGATGTGGTGGAAAGGGAACGCAGAGTGCTTCCCGAAGCTCGCACACCTGCCACGAATGTTTTTAAGCATTCCAGCCACGTCTGTCCCTTCCGAAAGGGTATTCAGCAAGGCAGGGCAGGTTCTGAACAAATTCAGGTCCAGTCTTAAAACTAAGAATGTGGACGCAATTCTGTTTCTGAACAAAAACAAAGAGTAGTTGTGGATATAAAAGTGACATTCAGTTTTTTTTGTTTTTAGAAAAGCAACTATTTAAGAAAGCTGTTGTCATGTCCGCTGAGTTTATGTTTGATTGTAGCCTATAGGCTAATAATCATTTAAAAAAATTTCTATGATAGGCCGAACCATGAAGCAATAAACAAGCTTTTTACTGTTTAGTTTCACATGTGTTTAGTCGTGGCTCTTTGTCGCCCCCTCTGGTGAAAATGAGAACTACATGGTGAATACTGAAGTGCTGAAAATGCGTTTTGTTTTCAATTAAAATAATAATAAAAAATCGATATTTATTGATAATTTTGTCCCGATTTATCGATTCTTCAAAATGGCATATCGTCTCAGCCTTAGTACCTGTTCTATTCATGCTTATCAAATCACCAACCTGTTTTTAGTAGGTGGAGCTTATTGGTATTTGTTGCCTTCGAGTAAATAGCTGCTAAATAGGTACAAAACAATTCTTTATTAAAAACATGAACCCATTGCCACGGTCCGCAACCTCGCAAGTGCCTTGATGGTTCTAAAGCTTACCTTGATGGGAGCTAGGGGGTACCCTGGTGGTTCTAAGGCTTACCTCTATGGGGACTATAGGTTACCTTGATGGTTCTAAGGCTTACCTCTATGGGGACTATGGGTTACCTTGATGGTTCCAAGGCTTACCTCGATGGGGAATAAGAGGTACCTTGATGTTTCTAAGGCTTACCTTGATGGGAACCACAGCTGTCTGGATCATGTTCCTGAATCGACCCACGGACGGATCTACATCCTCTGCAATTACATCATGCGGAATATCATCATTTAGTTTCCCAGTCTTATTAAAAAACTATGTCTGCACTGGTGTTTATCCTATATTTCTCCAATTAGCTTCTTATTGGGGCTGTCCCTAAGGATATCCTTTGTTAGTTTGTATTGGGACATTATTTAAATACTTCGGTGACACTTTCTGATCAATTTCTTCTACCCAGTGTGAAAATCCGACAGACATCAGCACTGTGTGAGCCACATCAACATAGAGCACCTCAGCTAGAAGACTGATCAATATAATCCAAGGGGCTCATTGAGCTGGCTTCCTTATTCACTCACTGGTATACAAGCGCATTTTAGTTGTGTGGCTTGAAGATCCACAACAACAGTTACCTGGGTTGATGACGTCATCTTCCTCGTTGAAGGTGACCCGAGAGCTCCTCCTCTTCCTCTTGGACCGCTGGATCTCCAGGTTGCCCTCCTCGATGGTGAGCAGCGAGATGCGCTTGTTGTGCGCCGTGTTGAACTCCGTCAGGTTCTGCAGAGCGTCATATGGCGCGCACGCACACACAACACACACACACACACACACACTTTGAGATGCTTGCTGAAGCGTCACAGGCGCGGATGCCTGAGAGGTATCGAGCAGGTTAAATATCTAGACCAGCGAAAGGAGTCTAGTGTGAAAGGTGTTACGACCGCGTCAATTTTCTGTCCAAATGATTTAATTCCCTCCGACTCTTTGAACAACAAACAATCCTTGATGCGCACATCTTCCCAAACATATTGTTATCCCCTCCATATTATATACTTTTTCTCCCTATACATAAGCACTGCAATTGATGTCGTGATGGGCCATGATGTTTTAATATTCGAATAGTCACTTTACTAAATAAAACGACCCCACGCCCTAGCTTGTGCGCTCCGCTCAACAACTTCGGCTAGACGACTGGTACCACCTTCACTAAGAGCAGGCAAACATCGCTCTGGAATGAATGGCAGAGTTGCTCACCAGCTTCCGCAAGAGACTCAAGACCCACCTGTTCTTGGCATGATAAATAGTACTTTGTTTAGCATATTGTATGATCTTAGATGTTGGTAATGCACTCAGAATGGCACTTCTGCTCTTATCCAATTTATTATTCAGGCAATTATGAAACTCCTATTAGCCTTGCAAGTATGAATACTTGAAACCAGCTCTATTCTTATCTTTATGTACCACAGCAATATATTGCCGTCTGCTTCAACAAATGTACTTTTTGTAATTCGCTTTGGATATAATCGTCTGCCAAATGCCCTAAACGTAAACGTAAATGCAAAAGTAGTTATAGGGGCGTGCGTTACCATCTTCTAGAAACGCGACACGAGATCGTGGACGTTTGTATCGTGATTTTGGTTTCAGTTTGAGAATCGTTATACCCTTAGTGTAGGCAGTGTGATATATGTAACATTTGAATAATTGATCAATATAAGTGATCAATCTATACAATTAAAGGTGCAATAAGTCATCGATAAGCAAAGAAATAAACAACAAAAATGAATATGTCGTCTGTCAAAGCACCGTTTGAAGATGTGAACTCATAGTCCTGATGGCAGCTTACTTTGTTTTAAGACCCTGACAAAACCAAACTGAGGTCAAAGAACTAGTGCCAAACGCTGTGTCCCCTAACATCGCTTGTGTCTGGTCCATAAATGTGCACTTTAACACCACAAAACTACAGCCAGTAGTCTGACCAGCTGTATTTGTCATTCAAAACAAGAAACTGAAAGTCCTGAGACTGCGGATATACAAACCTCCCAGTCCACCCACATGTATGGGCCTGCTGTCAGAAGCCCTACTCTGTCAGTCTTGCCGATTCTCAACTCATAGAAAGCACATCTAAGCCCCCACCCCTTGTTAAACTGAAGCGTAAATAAAAAGCAATACAAATATTCCCTTCGTCTCCTTGAGAGCCCCAATGTTTTCCTTGACAGCCCTAATCACTGTTCACTGTAGGCCACTTTGGATAAACGCAAATGACTAAATGACTGAACGGGGGGAAAAAAAAAAAAAAAGAGACATCACGTCCATTTAACCAAGACTTTATGGAGCTCACCTCCAACTCCGTCTCCTCTTCCGGTAGGCCCAGCAGACCCTTCAGCTCCTCATCCTCCCCGGCCTTGCCCTCCCCGGGGCCCGCCGGCCCCTGGGTCTGGGGCTTCTCCCTGATGGTGTAGGTCCGCGTGGACGCCCCGAATGAGATGGTGGAGTCGATGGGCACCTGCTGCGGTTTGTGGGCCTCCAGGCGAATGTGGCCCAGGAACGTGCCATGAGCTGCAGGACAGAACATATAAAAAGATTTGTCATGTTTCTCTCTTTTTGTAATTCTTTAGTGTAGTCATTTCGGGTGTTTCCACACCTTGGCTGCAACAAGGCTTCCTTGTTGCAGACAATGCAGCAACAAGTTTTTTTCAACATCAGTGGTGTACCACAAGCAATTGCTTTATGGAGTCATCCAACCATTTTTCGATGACTGCTTTCGCCTCATTATTGCACGTTGTCTGACTTGGACTCACTTTAATGAGTTCACGTATAGCTGAACTCATTAAAAAGTTTAATGAGTATAGCTGGCTGAATAAGTTTGTGGCAAAACATTTAGCCCACAATGGGTTTTTGGTTCGCTTCCTATAGTTGGGTCGGATCACGGATGACACCTATAGTGAACAGAACCAGAGTTTGCTTGGATGCAGACACAGAGCCCCGTTTAAGAGGACCAGAGTTGGTTTGTTTGGTCTGAACCGGACCACACTTCGAATAAGCGTTCACACCACTCCAAACAAACCATACTATCAGGGGAAACGCTCCAGGGTTCAATTAAAAGGGACCAAACAACTCAACTATTTGGTATTATGTGCATAGTAATTACTTTCATTCTTATAAATGTCCTGTACTTTCTGCAGATACATTAATTTCCTGTTAATAAAGATACATTTCCAGTCTGTAAAGTAAAGGGTGGTAAATGGTGGCTGCAGGGTGTCTTACTGCTGTTGAGGTCGATGAGGAAGACCCTCTTGAGGTGTTTGTGGTAGACGAGCACTGCATGGCCTCGCGAGCACGACTGGTGGTCGATGGTGAAGTCACACCAGTCGGGGTTTCTCCCAAACATGTAGTACTTCTTCTCATCTATTATCAGTTTCTGAAGCAAATGGCACGTTCAAATGTGTGAAGACAAAAATGGAAGCAAGTGGCATGTTCAAATGTGTGAAGACAAAAATGGAAGCAAGTGGCAACTTAATCACCAAAGTTTGCACATCTGTGCCTCTGAGCCATAACTCAACAGTGTCACTCACCACTGAGAAGGTAAAATATCAGGGCTAATATTTATGTTGCACCATTTTTAACCGGGTAGCCAAAAGAACACAGTGAAAAGCAAATTGTTTCCCTGTGATGACTACCAAGTGTGTATCTGGTGCGAGTCAATCCAGTTCACTTTCTGAAATAATCCTGCCTTGGTTATTACACATCAATACACGGCAGTACACAGTATATACATGTATCCAAATCATATATTCACAAGTAATAGCGTTGATGACAACATGGTTTCCTTTAGGGGTGGAGACCCACTCCCACCTCTATCAACTTGTCCCCCTTCATCACGTCCAGGTGAAGCCCTGGTGGAGGCTTTCCTGCCCTGTGATCAAGAAGACAAAATTGTGGACAACATGAGAACATGTCCAGCACGAACACAAAGCCACCGAGAAACACGTGATGGAGGCTTTCGTTAAAAAAAAAAGGTGGCAGTCGCTTGCTTTGCCTTGTGGTGGGAGTCTCCATGTACCACCAGGCGTGCTGGGCCTTTGCTGTGGCTCAAACATTAGCTTGCGAGGTTGGTGCGACCAGGCAACAAGAAGGCTTGATCACACATCTCACACAGCGCTTGAATACGAGCCTCTAATATTATTTAAAAAAAAAAAAAAAAACCTGAAGGCTGCAGGCGACATGTTGGTTCACTTAGCTGCAGCTAGCCTGCTCCCCTTTAGCTAGTGAGCGCTCAGTACAGCAACGCACGCGCCGCGGTGTTAAACGCGCGCGCAAACGCAGAGCCGCGGTGCTCACATCAGCAGCCATCCACGTATGAAGATAATGATCGTGGGTTCTCACCACGAAGGACAATCAAACGGAGGTGGAGGGATGTCTTTATTTGGTTTAGTCGCCATACTGGAGCCTCATCTTCGAACAACAGAGTGCATGGCGGGTAAAGCGCGGAGCCAGGTGCATTGTGGGAGTTGTAGTCATTTTATTTTATTTTATTTATTTTTTTATTTTTTTATTTTTCATTTTTTTTTTAAACCACGTCGCTTCTACAAAACTGCTGCGCTGCTGGGGTTCAGCCACAGGACTCACATTAACCATGTCCTGCACACAACTATACACAACTAGGCCAAATATTTAATTATTTCATTTACTCTCATCCACTACCCTTGTGGAAATATAAAGTTTTATAATTTCAGTTGAAAGGCCATACACAAGGTTGCTTAATATTATCAGCCAATATACCAGTTAGTTCATTAATTGGCTAATATACAATATATTAGCCAATTAATTAATTAATTAACTGGTTGATGTGTGTGAGTCTCACGGTCTTGGGAGCACTTGAAATAAAGTTGTTTCCTGTCAGATGCAGATACCAAGACGTGTGGGGCGTGTGATGACAACGACAGTATCACAAACTTCCTCAATCATGTTGTGGTTTTTCACATAACGTGTGTGCTCTGCTCTGCAGCTCAGTGGTTGACACACAGGTCAGGCAGCAGCAGCAGAGATGGCAGACACCAACCACACATCTCTTCCCCTGCAGCAACTCATCGCAACGCTGGACACCAGCCGTCTGCCGGTTGTCCTCCAGGTCTGCTCTGGCATCTACTTCCAAGGTCAGCACTTTTATCTTTACTTTTACTGTTGTTTCATTTTTTTTTCTTGACTGGTTTAGTCAGTTGAGACGCAGATTACGTTTCAAAACCTTCAAATTCACTGTGTTTGAGATTACGTTTCAAAACCTTCACATTCACTGTGTTTGAGATTACGTTTCAAAACCTTCACATTCACTGTGTTTGAGATTACGTTTCAAAACCTTCACATTCACTGTGTTTGAGATTACGTTTCAAAACCTTCACATTCACTGTGTTTGAGATTACGTTTCAAAACCTTCACATTTTCTGTGTTTGAAGTTGAGTCACACGCAGGTCGTGCTCCAACAGCATCAACAAATATGTGTTGTATGAGTTGTACTGCAATAAATAGAATAGAACAGAATAGAATAGAATAGAACTGTATTAATCGCGAAGGAAATTATTGTGCCAGGTTGCATAGCGATACAGTACAATAAAACAATATGGAAAACAACAGAATTATACAAATAAACTAACGGATATGCAAATTACAGTTAAATATACAAATATGTAGGCAAGATAAGATATTCCGACGGCGAAAGAAGAATAGGTAGTGTTCTAGATAATATTTATAGACAACATGGTGATAATCATAATAATATAGCACACAGTAATGTAATGTTAATGTTAATATTGTAATGTAAATAAAACTGTTGCACATTATATTGCTGTGTTCATTGTCTAAATTGTTGTAAACACACAAGGCTTGACTTTTCTTGTTCTTTACTGACTCTTCGTGTCATTATTTGTAAAAAGACAAACAGTCTCCAAGGCAGAAGCGTATCCAAAATAAATGTATCAGCAATAAGAATCCACCACTGTCTCTTGCTTGTCTGTGCTCAACCGAACAACAGGCTTGACGGATTCCTCCTGACCAATAGACGGCAGCACCCAATATGAACCAGTGCAGATCAATCAATTGTTTTTAACATTTTAACTTATTAAATTCACTTATGATACTTAACTTATGATACTCTATTATTATTATACTTATTTACTTATTGCAATTATTTCAATTACTAAATGAACTGCAAAGGCAAAGTATTCTAGTTTATTTGTTCTTATTCCATTCATCCAAGTGGTGAAACAACACATTTTCTCTTATTTAATGTGTGTCTCAATAAAGGACCCATGTGTTAACAATGCATGCATGGGGTATGTGGCACTTCTGCTCTTATCCCAGCTATTTATGCAGGCAACCTAGTAATTATGAAACTCTTTCTATTAACCTCAAATATGAATGCTCGAAACCGGCTCTATTCTTTTCTTTATGTACCACAGCGATATATTGCTGTCTCCTTCAACAAATGTATTCTTTGTAAGTTGCTGTGGATAAGAGCGTCTGCCAAATGCCCTAAATGGAAATGGAAATGTATGTTCACTCTCCCAGGGTCGGTCTACGAGCTGTATGGCAGTGAGGTGTGCTTCTCCACGGGAGACCTGCTGAAGGTGACCAGCCTCAAGCTCCTGTCTATCAGCTGTGAAGACACCACCAGCAATCAGAAAGTCGAGCTGCCAATAAATCATGAAGGTAAAGAGGTCGAGGACATGGTTTATAACATTGTTGTCATGACTTTCAGCCCATAATATATTATAATAATAGAGATTGGCCCAAAAAGTAGAACAAATAATTAATGTTAATAATTTTTTTTGAGAACTCCTCATCCAAGCATCTACACACTGCACGTCCTTGGGTCCTCGAGAACTGCTCACCCACTTTGACTACTTCGAACTTGGCACTGCACTTCCACTGCACACACAGCATTCACTAGACAATGCATAAAAAATTGAGAACACAGCGTCCAGGGCATGTAGTTACGGAATTAGTTTTTTGTAGATTAATTTCTACTGTACCGGTCCGTTGTGGTGAAGAGGGAGCTGAGCCGGAAGGCGAAGCTTTCGATTTACTGGTCCATCTACGTTCCAACCCTCACCTATGGTCACGAGCTTTGGGTAGTGACCGAAAGAATGAGATTGCGGATACAAGCGGCCGAAATGAGTTTCCTCCGCAGGGTGGCTGGGCTCAGCCTTAGAAATAGGGTGAGGAGCTCAGACATCCGGAGGGAGCTCGGAGTAGAGCCGCTGCTCCTCCGCATCGAAAGGAGTCAGCTGAGGTGGTTCGGGCATCTGATTAGGCGGGCGCCTCCCTTTGGAGGTTTTCCGGGCACGTCCAACTGGGAGGAGACCCCGGGGCAGACCCAGAACTCGCTGGAGGGATTACATATCTCGTCTGGCCTGGGAACGCCTCGGGATCCCCCAGGAGGAACTAGAGAGTGTGGCTGGGGAGAAGGAAGCCTGGGGGGCCCTGCTTAGCCGGCTGTCACCGCGACCCGACCCCGGATAAGCGGACGATAATGGAATGGATGGATAGATTAATTTCTTCTTTTTTGTATAGTAATCACAACGTACTCATTATATCATACTATAGTAAAGTAATACAGTGTTGAATGTCTGTATATTCAGCACTTGCATAAAAATACAGTAAGCCCAAAGAACAAAGAACACGCTACTGTAAATGAAAATCACATTACCGTTTACTAAAAAATATTGTGCAACTACAAACATCAAAGATCAAACAAAATAAAAACATGAGAGATTAATTCTGCCTCAGCAACACATGTTTGTGCCGGGTCTGGCCAAAGGACTTTGTCCACATCACACATCACATGTAACATTTTCCTTGTGTCCACTTTCCATTGACAAAGTGATGCACTGTATACAGTGAACTTTGACCTCTTCTCTTGTCTGAAGGTCCTGATGGCCACAGCTCACATTGGGTTGTACTCTCTGCTTCCCTCATTGTCATTTCATGAACAAGGTTGTTCCAAGAATGATGGACAAGTTTCATATCATTAACAAGTGTGAACCATTTTGAGTCCTTGTGTGTGTAAGTGATGACAATTGTGTTGTAGTTGAGTTTCACGTTTGCTGCCTGTGTTTCACACTTTGTAGCACAATTGTATCACAGTGTGAAATGTGTTTTAGTAAGCCTAGTGAGTGAGAATGTGTTAACAATTTAGCAAAAAGAGTGGAGGAGATTTGTGAATTGTGTCTAACTACCAAACTTTTGCCAAAAGATTGATTGACTTAACAAATCACTCTCAAATAAGCATTTGGTTTAGAGAATGCAGTTTAGTGTTTTAGCAACTGCAAAAAACTGTATTCATTTGGTTTACTCCTGATCGCCTCCTTGTTCCCAGGCTTGTTCAAGCAGGTTCCAGAGAGGCAATGCCGATCGCTGGCGGAGATGTTGCACGAAAGGGTCCTGGGCGCCGGGAGCCCCCGCCTGCCCTTCCTTTTCTTCAGCCGCTGTGAGCTGACCCCGGACCCGGCCCTGGTGGTGGTGGGTGCCGGCACAATGATGGAGGCTTTCGCGGTGGAGCCTGGGGGGACGGCGGGAGAGGGAAGGATGTGGTGCCGAGTGAGTGGGTCCCGCGGCGGCTCGGTGGTGGTGATCCTGCCGCTCTGCTGCCAAGGGGAGTTCTCCCGGTGCTTCTCCCTGCAGGACATTTTGTCCTCGGCCCAGCTGTGCAGCAGCCAATTCTGCCCCATGGAGGCCGCCGACGGGGCTGGGCAAGCCCTGGTCATCTGCCCCGTGTACGACGTGGAGGCAAACATGCAAAGTGAGCACCGGCCGGAGGGGGAAGACCCATCGTGATGTCAGCTCATGGGTTACGATGGGGTGTAGGGAATGGAGCTGACGTAACACATAAAGAGTGGAGAGCAATGCTATAATGTGATATCATATCGTGTATGAAGATAGGACAGCACAATATAATAGTGCATAACACACGTGATGAATAGGAATTATAATGAAACAACAGCACCGATGACAAATGATAAACTGACACTTGGTTTATGATGGTTTAGAATATTATCTGCCGTTTATGTAGTTTGTAGCCATTTGATCAACATAGTCTGTCAACCATGATCGTCTCTCTTGCTCCTTCAACAGTGCGGAAGGAAGTGGTGAGATTCCCCTCCAGTCTAGAGATGGATGTGGTGGAGGTGACCGACCAGTCAGAGGACACGATCTTCATCGCCCCGCACAGCCTGGACCAGCTCCTCCCCCTGCCCGACGACACCTTCCCCGCCATGGCCAGAATCATGGAGGCCCCCAAGGTGGAGTACCTGGTGTGCTCTGGCTGGGTGGAGGAGCTCCGCATGCACCAGGAGCTGGTCCTGCTCGGCACGGGCTCCGTCACCATGGCTCTGTTCTCCAGCACCCGCAAGACCCGGCGGCAGTACTTCCTGGTGTCTGAAAACTACAGCGGCAGGTTTCGCCGGAGGCCCCGGGAGTTCCGGTCTGTGTTTGAGGTGTACATGGCAGCCACCCAGGCGCCGGGCCTCAGGGTGACCGTGACGCAGCTGGGCCAGGAGATGGAGGACGATGTGCCCGGCCTGGTCGCAGGGGAGGAGCTGGAGGTGGTGGGCTTCAAGACCGCGGACCAGGAGGCGCGGCCGCCGAGCCCCAACCACAACACCAACGTGCTCATTTGTCGGCGCATTGAAGAGCTCAGCGAAGATGAGGAGGAAGAGGGTGCATTGTCTCCTTCTACCATCTCTTCGGCCACGTTTGTGCTGCCTCTGCACATGCACTGTATCTTCATGGAGGTGATCACCAACAAAAAGAAGTACAGGATCAAGGACTTGTGTCAGCAATGCTCTCTGCCACTGGACGTCAAGGTGTCAAGCCGAGCCGGCGACCTGGATCCCGATCCTCTGTACGGGATCTCCTCCCTTTGCCTGGAGGGCTTCACCACGGAGACCGTGGTCCAGGCCAGCTTCGCGACCAGCCCCGAGCTCAGCTTCGCCATCCCCACCCGCTGGCTCTCCATGGTCATCTATTTCACCCAGCAGTCCCTGCCTTGGCCCAGAGGCGAGCCCCCCGTTGCTCACGTGGACACAGTTACCGAGATGACGGAGTCATTCTACCTGAAGCACTTCAAGCTGATAAATTCCAAGAAGCCACCGCCACCAAGACCACCGAAGAACAATTTGTCAACCAAGAAATCTTCCAAACCGGAACCTCTGGCTGAATGTTTTCCGGCTCTGTCAGCAAACAGCAGCACCAGTGAGGACGGGTTGAGCCACCTCAGCATCGCCTCCAAATCAAAAACTTTCCCATTGCCTCAGGTAACCCTGCACTACAGAATGTTTTAGACATGTTTTTGATTTGTTGACTGGGCAGCCTAAAGAAGATTTTGCCCTGTCCTGTGCTCATGTTAAGAGTCAAAGGTTACAAGTTTAAGTTAAGTGAATGTAAAATACTTAATTTGGAATGGAGTGGACCAAAAAAAGAGAAAGGAGAAGAAAGAAAGTAATTAAAAGAAAAAAATTACACATAGACTTACACACAATATCTTATTATATCTATACATATGCTTACAGCATGACAATGAGTAAATGACAATGCCGGACAGGATGGTTTCTGCTTCCCTTGAATGTACACACTCTGCCATGTTTTGTCATGCAGGGACCACGGAAAAAGATGCTTCCCTCTCCCACCACCCCGCACAAATCCTCAGCAACCCTGCCATCTCTCAAGCTGCAAGGTAACACCTCAATAACGTCAATAACTCACAGAAAGAAGGTGCTCTCTTCTTTAAGTACTCATGGACCGTCTCCATGCTGTTTAACTTCTTTCATGGCTTGTTTGGCCTTCGCAGATGTTTGTAACCAAGTGTGGTGAATCGACAGGACTCGTACGCCCTAGGCATATTTTGCGAGTTTTGGGAGTGGGCCAGAGAACAATAGATTGCCCGCGTGCCAAGACCATCATAAATAGTGAGCTTGAGAAGCCCAACAACCCACCGCAATTCTTAATATTTTCCTCATGTATGTGTGGAAGAAATACTAAGTCCAATTATATTTCTGTGACCTGGGACAGTGTTGCTCTATTGCATGTTCATGGGCGTCCGGTGTATTATCGAGCAAAATATCAGCTTAACAGCTTTGGTTGGGTTCTTTGAACTTCCCATTTTAGCTGTTACCATTTTTCCGCAGTGTTCAACGCAGGAGCTGTGGGGTGGTCTGGTCAGTTCTGGACGACAGCAAATATGACCACTTGGACACCAATCAGGGAAGAAGTTGAACGAGTACATTTTCGGTACTGAGGCAGTTCTGCAGGCAACACTTGTGAGAATATGTTGCTTTTGTCTCTGACGAGAAGCAGGAAAATGTGACTGTTTCAGTTTCCTGTCAAATGTTCAATTAGAGTAGAAGCCGCAATTGCAGTCTTATCGAGATGACTCTCTGCAGCCATCCTACTCAGGGTGTTGTGAATTGGTTCGGTCTTGCTCCAAAAAGCAGAAAATGCCAGACCTATTGTGGCTGCTTTTGGATGTTGCAAAGACAGACATGTGCCAAAGCTAAGCGCAGCTTTCCCCTGTGGCAAATATGGCGGCGGCTTGCGTTGACACATCCGTCCATTGCGATACCTATGCGTAGAAGCGTATCACACACATACACAACGATAATGTTGAAGGTGCTATTCACAACGCACACTTATACATGGACAGTGCTAAGACACAGTTTTTTTACGCACAGGACAGTGAAGATGGACAGGAAAGGGGAGTTGCAGAGCAGCAAAAGAAGGCTTGAAGGAAGGGTGAGACACAAAAACTCTCATTGGCTGATGTAGAAAAAACGGATCAAGGAAGGTTGACACTGCTCAGGCTATGCTTATAGAGATGGCACCGGGCAGCAAATTTGGCAAGCGGCACCCAATACAAAGAGCTATGTAAAAAAAACCAAAAACTTTCTTACCGCAATCTGACGTCAGAACTGCTGTTTGTATCATAGTCTGGCTTTGAATCATTTCAATGTTCGGTAGCCTTATTCACTCGCTGCAGCTATTCTTCCTCGAACAAATTCTAAACAACTCATAAATATGTAGTAATAGTACCTAGTAATGTAAAGTAAAAGTGTTCTTCTGAAACAGTATTCTATAAAATAATACTACACAACCTCCGAGATGCAGGCACATTTTTTCACACCATCGCTAAAGGGTGTGAAAGGAGAGACATGCCAGTGTTGCCAATCCCAGTAAGGAAAGTCGCTATTGGCGCTAAAAAGTCGCTAGACGTAGCGTAAATGACGTCATCTGCCTAATTTGCATAATAGGCAATGTGCCGTGCATCGTAATTCGGACGCTGTTTTAATGTCACAGATTTCCAAACCTCGCTCCCTACTCCGGGCTTGGACCGGCAAATAAGTCACCCAAAGAATACTTTGCGGAGTTACTTAGTTTTTTACATTTAAAATTTTTAATTATTATTTTTGTACAATAAATAAAAAATGTTGTTTCTAAGTTTGGTTGTTTGGTTTGGTTTTTAACCTAATGTCCACATAGGAGCCTAACAACAGTCACTAGTAAACATGAGACATTTTTAACCATAAACATTTTGTATATCAATCAGCCAGCGCGCTTCACGCATTACGCGATTCATCTGCGTCTGGACCGGAGGGGAACGTCTCGTGCCTACTGCTGTGCGCTAGTGTGATGCTTGGACGGGGAGGGCCTCACGGCAGCACCCGCCCGCTCTCGTTGACAAGAGTAGGAACGATACGAGCCTTTTCGCGGTCAGAGTCGCCAAGCTCCAATAACACCAGATAAAATCGCTAGATTTTCGCTAGTCCGCTTTTGAAAAAAAAAAGTCGCAAGGTTCTGAATATTCGCTGAAATAGTAGACGAAGTTCGGCTAACTGTTGTCCAACACTGGAGATAAGGCCTGTAAATCGGTAATTCGTGAGTATCACTCAACCTGTGAGGTCTTGCCCTCCATGTTTGTAATCATGTGTGAATCACAGCGGAGAATAGATTTGGATTTTGGATAACCAGAAAAAAAATGTGATGGTCCCGTCACCAATCAACGTATAAACGTATAAACCTAACCATCCTTAATACTTAATATCCTCAGCAAGTATTTCATTTAATGTATGAGAATAACGTTAATACTACTGATCGGAAGTCAGTAAATACGTTCTACTTGGCAACAATTAGCAGGCGGTTACCTAAGCTGAATACTTAATCGTGTTCTTCACTCTCCCATTTAATTGAGGCATGTGTCATGTTTTTCATGTGCTGACTACACTACCCCCTTTTTGATAACAAGCTGTACAGTGACTCATGTACGAACAACTAACAACAGGTAGCAAATTACATTCTTTCTCTTATTGTCCAGATGTCACCATGGGTGAGTCTCGTCTGGAGACAGCGGCCATACTAGCGGTCCCCTGACTGGACCGATCTAATCAATGTCCTGAGTATTCTTTATCGAAACACGTTTTGGGGGCTGCAACACTGAATATTTCCTTTGTCTTGACGAGAAGCAGGAATGGAATGATGTTTTCTCGAACGCGGTTTCAGTTTCCTGTTTGCAGTTCTTAAGAACTGTACAGTAACGTGAACCATTTCTGTCCATACTTTTTCTGAAATGATGAAC
>PIJE02000008.1:1326309-1369763 GCA_002895965.2 Coryphaenoides rupestris | reverse complement strand
GCATGCTTTTGGATGTTGCAAAGACAGACATGTCCAAAGCTAAGCGCAGCTTTCCCCTGTGCAAAATGGCGGCGGCTGCGTTGACACATCCGTCCATGCGATACCTATGCGTAGAAGCGTATTCACACACATACACAACGATAATGTTGAAGGTGCTATTCACAACGCACACTTATACATGGACAGTGCTAAGTCACAGTTTTTTTACGCACAGGACAGTGAAGATGGACAGGAAAGGGGAGTTGCAGAGCAGCAAAAGAAGGCTTGAAGGAAGGGTGAGACACAAAAACTCTCATTGGCTGATGTAGAAAAAACGGATCAAGGAAGGCTGACACTGCTCAGGCTTAGAGATGGACGGGCAGAATTTGGAAGCGGCACACCAATACAAAGAGCATGTAAAAAAAACCAAAAACTTTCTTCGCCGCTACTTGACGCAGAACTGCTGTTGTTCAACTGGCTTTGCATCATTTCAATGTCGGTACTCTATTCACTCCTGCAGTATTCTTCTCAACAAATTCTAAACAACTCTAAATAAGTAGTAATAGTACCTAGTAAGTACAGTAAAAAGTGTTCTTCTGAACAGTATTCTTATAAACATATTGCCTCAGGTAACCCTGCACTACAGAATGTTTTAGACATGTTTTTGATTTGTTGACTGGGCAGCCTAAAGAAGATTTTGCCCTGTCCTGTACTCATGTTAAAAGTCAAAGGTTACAAGTTTAAGTTAAGTGAATGTAAAATACTTCATTTGGAATGGAGTGGACCAAAAAAAGAGAAAGAAGAAAAAGTAATTAAAAGAAAAAAATTACACATAGACTTACACACAATATCTTATTATATCTATACATATGCTTACAGCATGACAATGAGTAAATGACAATGCCGGACAGATGGTTTCTGCTTCCCTTGAATGTACACACTCTGCCATGTTGTTGTCATGCAGGGACCACGGAAAAAGATGCTTCCCTCTCCCACCACCCCGCACAAATCCTCAGCAACCCTGCCATCTCTCAAGCTGCAAGGTAACACCTCAATAACGTCAATAACTCACAGAAAGAAGGTGCTCTCTTCTTAGTACTCATGGACCGTCTCCATGCTGTTTAACTCTTTCATGGCTTGTTGGCTCGCATGTTTGTAACCAGTGTGTGAATCACAGGACTCGTAGCCAGGAATTGGAGTTTGGATGGGCCCAGAGAACAATAGATGCCCGTCCAAGACCAATCATAAATAGTAGCTTGAAACCCAACAACCCAAATTAATATTTTCTCATGTATGGTGGAGAATACAAGTCAATATATTTCTGACTGGGGACAGTGTTGTCTATTGCATGTTCATGCTCGGTGTATTATCAGCAAATATCAGCTTAATTTGGTTGGTTCTTAACTTCCCATTTAGCTTTACCATTTTTCCAGTGTCACCAGGTGAGGTGCAGTCTGGAGACAGCAAATATGACCACTTGGACACCATCAGGAAAATGAACGAGTACATTTCGTACTGAGGCAGTTCTGCAGCAACACTGTGAGAATATGTTGCTTTTGTCCCTTGACGAGAAGCAGGAAAATGTGACTGTTTCAGTTTCCTGTCAAATGTTCAATTAGAGTAGAAGCCGCATTGCAGTCTTTCGAGATGACTCTCTGCAGCCATCCTACTCAGGGGTTGTGATTTGTTCGGTCTCGCTCCAAAAGCAGAAAATGCCAGACTATTGTGCTGCTTTTGGATGTTGCAAAGACAGACATGTCCAAAGCTAAGCACAGCTTTCCCCTGTGCAAAATGGCGGCGGCTGGGTTGACACATCCGTCCATGCGATACCTATGCGTAGAAGCGTATTCACACACATACACAACGATAATGTTGAAGGTGCTATTCACAAACGCACACTTATACATGGACAGTGCTAAGTCACAATTTTTTTACGCACAGGACAGTGAAGATGGACAGGAAAAGGGAGTTGCAGAGCAGCAAAAGAAGGCTTGAAGGAAGGGTGAGAAACAAAAACTCTCATTGGCTGATGTAGAAAGAACGGATCAAGGAAGGCTGACACTGCTCAGGCTTAGAGATGGACGGGCAGAATTTGGAAGCGGCACACCAATACAAAGAGCATGTAAAAAAAAAAAAACTTTCTTCGCCGCTACTTGAAGCAGAATTGCTGTTGTTCAACTGGCTTTGCATCATTTCAATGTCGGTACTCTATTCACTCCTGCAGTATTCTTCTCAACAAATTCTAAACAACTCTAAACAAGTAGTAATAGTACCTAGTAAGTACAGTAAAAAGTGTTCTTCTGAACAGTATTCTTATAAACATAAATACTAATACAACTCTGAACAAATAGTCATATAGTACCTAATAAGTACGGTAAAAAGTTAAAAGTAATACGTAAAAGTAAAGTAGTAATACTCTGCTGGTGTAAAAATGTATTAAGTGTCCGCATGCGGTACAGTAATGTTCTGATGCTAGCATAAAAATGGTAATTAGTAGATAGTAGCAGCAACATGTGATGATGAAGTACAATGACCTTACCCAACCCTCAAGCCAAATGACGGAATTGGGGAAAGAGGAACTCTTAATTAATCCTTTAATAGCTTAATTCGGTTGGTTCTTCACTTCCCCATTTAATTAAGGCATTGTCATTGTTGTTCATGTTGCTGCACTTCCTTTTGTAATGCACTGTACATGTGTACTTCAGTTACACAGATACAGCACAATGTACTTCAGTTTCTACTTTATTTGTCCAATGTCACCAGGTGAGGTCCAGTCTGGAGACAGCGACCATGACTACGAGTCCCCTGACTTGGACGCCATCAAGCAAATGTCTGAGTACTTCTTTTACTGAAACCGTTTTGCTGCAACACTGAATATGTTGCCTTTGTCCCTTGACGAGAAGCAGGAAGATGATATTTTCTCTGAACGCGGTTTCAGTTTCCTGTTGCATTTTTAAGAATGTACAGTATGTGAACCATTCTGTCTCTTACTTTTCTGAAATAAAATGAAACCCACCTTTGATTTATGAAAGTAATAAAAGATACAAATAATGACAGTTTTTAGAACAAACATATACAGGAATTTATTTTCAAACATAAAAAAAGGACTACAGAATGCTTCGTTATGAGGACCAAGTGGAACAACAGATCATCGCTAACAGGATTAATTAACCGGGGCTGTGGTGCACTTTATTGACAGAACGCTCAGTTAAACAGGATGTGCAAGGGGCCACTCACCACCGCTACACCAACAGTTTTGGATTGTTATGTGCATTGCGTTCACGTAAGTGTAGAAAGCAATTAATTCTATGGAGATCATTTGTTACACATGTTCACACGTTTACACGGTCAGTACTCATGCGAGTACCCTCTAGGTCCACTGATAGTATTGTTCATTTAAATACAAAACTGAATATTTTTGCGGACAAAAAGAAAAAAGGGTCTCAGGAGTACTGCAGGTTTACTCGTCGCCATCTGTGGACTTGAAGTGGTCCTCGTCGATGGTGGAGAATATGTGGCCTTCGTTGCTCAGGAACTCCACCGCTTGCCTGAGAACCGGGGCGGGGGCGGTGTTTCAAAATTAGGTTTAGCTAACTGAAACAAGTCGTATTTACATCTGCCTGAAAAGTAATTCTAACAAACTTTATGGGGTAAAACAACCCTATGGAGGATTTTAAAGGATTTTTCTTTTCATATTTCCTTCACTGACTCAAAATAAAGAGCAGCTTTGAGCCTCCTGCTCAAAGCCCCTCATTTTGAGAACAACTCCAATTATTCCAAATCTAGCAATTATCTAAATTGTCAAGTCAAACGTTACATTTATATTTCAGGAGGTCCATATGTGACATCCACCATTATTACTACAGTCTTGTACAGGTTATGTTAGCCATACAGTAGGCCTACTGTAGTGCAAACATTGGTTGGAGGGGGGGTCCTCCATGGAGAAGTTGTCGAGGCATTCCATTTAGTCAGAAAATAAGTGGAACAGGATTCAGAGAGGAGCTTTTCAACATCAGCTGAACAGATTTGTGGAATGAGATCAAGTTAGCATGTAAACTAGCAAGCCAACTTTTAAAAGAAAGTAATTATGTATGTGAACACGCCTACCCACCGATGACTCTACCCCCCCCCCCCCCCCCTTCCCTTTTGAGAACTAGACCCCCATCCAAATATTTGTATTGCAGATCTACAGGACCCATGTGAATCACCCATTGTGGGAATTCTGAGAATTTTGCTGAAAGATGACAAGCAGTTTAAATATATTCAACTGATTGAAGGATAGGCAGGGATTGGACAGATCAAAGTGTGAAAATTGTTCTTATTGCGGGTCCCAGGTTAGGAGGTGTAGTTGGTTCTTACTTGATGACAACCAGGCTCATTCCACTCAGTCTCTGTTTGAGTTCCTGCAGGCTGATGCCCTGAGCGTCCTGACTGCTCCGGATCAGACGCAGCACCTGAGCGCCAGGAGAAGATATCACCATCACTCTCAACACATGCCGATATGACTCACATTACATCACTCATCATATGACAATATGACTCTCATGACATCACTCAGTGACCAACAGGGGTGCAAACCTCAAGTAAATGAGTTGGGTCAAGCAAACCATAAACAAATCTAAAATCGTTTTTTTTATTTATTTTAAAAAATACATTTTACATGATGTTGCTATGCAATTTGATAAATACTAAATATTGTGGTCGAGACTAAAATAGATTTGTTTGCCAATGGCCCATGTACAGTTGTGGTCAAAAGTTGACATACACTTGTAAAGAACATGTATGTATGTCATGGCAGTCCAGAGTTTCCAATAATTTCTAGACCCAGCAGATAAGTCACATTTTCAGTAGACCCATAATAAATTCATAAAAGAACCAAACTTCATGAATGTTTTTTGTGACAAAGAAGTATGTGCTCCAATCACTCTATCAAAGAAAAATAAGTGTTGTAGAAATTATTGGAAACTCTGGACTGACATTTTGACCACAAGTGTAAGTGGAGTCCACCTGTGTTCAACCACTTTTACAATAATGGCCACCCAAATGTGTATCGCAGCATGACGCTATACTATATACGAGTTTATTTCATTTATGTTAGAAAGATATTGGATATTCAACAGATATTCATGCTCCGAATATGTCTGACGCAGGGAACAAAAAATCAGCATCGGCTGAGGTGGCTCAGCCATGTCATCAGAATGCTAGACACCAACCGCCCGCCCGGGAGCATCCTGTGTACGGCCAACGTTTATCAAGGACGTTGTTCTGCGGGCGGACAGAAGAAGAGACTGAAAGACCATCTGAAGAAGACTGTTTCAGTTCCCCCGTCTGTGGCAGACGGTGTGCCTCACGCATCAGACTATACAGTCATCCAAGGACCTACCAGTAGTAGTAGTAGTAGTAGTAGAAGTAATCATTGGTCACGACCTTATGCAAACAGTGGTGTAGTGCAAGTGTGCGGTCACCTGGTTCTGATTGGGGCTCAGGCCGTTGGCGATTATGTCGTTGCCACCAGAGTACCCGCCTCCGCCCATGCCTTCCATGGCCCCGGGCCGTGAGCCAGTCATACTGTTGCTGGTCATGCCGACTCCAACGGGACCACCGTCCATCTGAGACACGACCGGAGAGTCATTGGTTGATTTTGTCCCGCCCACTGTCGTTGACATACCAGTAGCAGGGTGGAGGACACATGGCTGTGATGATGTGAGGAGGAGGGGAGACTCACCGTGCCGCTGGGGGCCTTGCTCAGCGCCATGTGGGCCTGGACCACCTCCAGCATGTGGGACGTGATCTCATTCAGGTCCTCAACCTGCCTGATGCTGAATGCCACCACTGACCTGTGGTTCTAGCAGACGAAGAGAGAGATGGCAAAAGATGACGAGCCAAAGATGAAGAATGAGGAGGAAACAGTGGGTGAGACAAGGTACAGATGACACATTGAGAGCCAAAGTTTCACTTCCCATTCTGGGAAATGGGAAGTGAAACTTTGTACTCAATTAAATACATAAAATACATAATAATAACGGCAGTTATGACGCCACGACAACAGAGGCGGAGCATACCTGGAAGGAGCGCAGGTTCCCCGACACTTTGACATAGGTTCCCGGGGGAAGGACAGCATTGTCTACACTGGGATCCTAACACACACACACACACACACACACACACACACACACACACACACACACACACACACACACACACACACACACACACACACACACACACACACACACACACACACACACACACACACACACACACACACACACACACACACACACACACACACACAGACACAGACGGCATTTTTAATGCACAGGACAGTGAATATGGACAGGAAAAAGGAAGTAGAGTGAGAGACTTGGAGATTACTTTCGCTGTTTTTTTTCGCTGGTTTTCACTGTAATAAGAGTCTGCTGGATCAGTGGTCTTCAAAGTGTAAATGTGTAAGTGGGTTTCAGCAGGATGCATGCTGGGTGCATGTTGACATGGTAATGAGAAGCTAAAACTATTGGGTGGGTCCTGGGTAGGCCTGTCGCGATAAGCAATAAATCAATCAATCGCATGATAAATTAAAATGAGCTCGATAATTTTGCCGGCCGCGATAATTTCCATTTGCATGCTTGTTTGTTTTCCTCGTGTCTCTCTCTCTATCAAAGAGACTGGATGACAAGAGTTTTCACTCCGGTGCATCGGTCTCGACTGATCCGCCCCCCTCCTCTCTCGCTTTCTTAGCGTAATGAGGAGTAAACCCTCGTGTCGTGTCAGTCACTAATCAGCCGCATGGTCTCTGTGTGGGGAGGCGGACCCCTGGCGTTACACAGAGTGCAGCATGATAGCCCCGTGAGGAGTAGCAAGCCACAGAAAACGCTAGTTGAGATTTGGAGGAATAAAAACAAAGTTTCAAAGCCAAACGCGACAGCTGCCGTGTGGGAGCACTTCGGATTCAAACCGAATGACCGTGAACCACTTAACCTGTGCGAGCCGGTATGTCGCATTTGTTGTAAAACAGTAGCAACTAAACACGCCAATACAACAAACATGCATCTGCACCTAAAGCATAATCACCCACTCCATTTAATTTATTGTTTTTGGTTGTTTTGTTTATTTATTTTGGATATTTAAAATGTCTTCCAGTTCCAGTGTTAAATATTCTTTAGAAATAAAAGTTTATTGATCTTTGAAAGGGTGTAGGCCTACTTGCATTATTATGCCATTATCATTATATTTGTTGAAAATGGTCTCAAAACGGCAATATTATCGCTTATCGCAATAATTTCTGGGACAATTTATCGTCCAGCTAAATTTGTTATCGTGACAGGCCTAGTCCTGGGTCAAGCGTAGCTCCACGGGTGGGTGCACTAAAATGGGTGGATACCCCTAAATGCAAAATGACTGGGATGGAACTGGAGGGGTGCCCCGTCTAACCTCTGTGTCCACCCACTGCTTGACGTCCATGGGGGCGGCCGTCATGTCGTCCACCTTGTACTGGATGTTGGTCATGGACTTGTCTGTGCTTCTGATCAGACCGATGATGGTAATCTGAAAAGAAAAACGCAGGGAAGATCTCAATGCACACAGTAAGAGCAGGCAAGACTGTAAAGTTATTCAAATGTTTATGTATTGTGCATCATACAACGATTTTGTTATACTAATGTTGCAGAATGAATGGCAAGTACAAATGGCATTAAATACAAATGTATACATAAAAACTTAAAATCATAAACTCACTAATCACAAAATAATCATAGCCATTCATTTACGAACCAAAAATATCCATATGGCCTCACAAATAGTGCATCCAACTACAATTAGAGGAATCTATACGTGTGCATGCAATGTCCTTAGATTTTCTCATCCAACTGTTCATCCGACGTCGAGTGTATTGTGAGGACCCTAGGACATGCAGTGTTGAGTGTGAAGTTGTTTGGGTGACAATCGACAACCCCTGTTATGTCTCTGCACCACAGTAGGGCAGTGATGGGGGCACGGCCACCAGTTTACCTGGGCCACCTCCACCTCCCCGACCCTGAAGGACTCGTCTGCCTGGCTGGCAGACATCAGCTGCGACACCGTGCACGGCACTATCTGGTTGGTGCGCGTTCTCTGTGGAAAACACGTTCATTACTCATACCTTCAGTGTCAACACGTAGGCACCACCACCACCACCACCGGAGATTAAACGAGTACCAAGTGTGTTATATGAGGTCGACGTGCACTGACTGACCCCCTTCTTCTCTCCTCCCTGGGACAGGGACGGTGAGGCGAAGCCGCCGGGGGACTGGTTGTACCCACCGCCGCCGACGCTGCTCGAGTCGCTGAATCCACCTGCAGCAAAGTGGTGGCAGATACAGCACAATGTAAACCAGGACACGTCGGGTTGATTGTAGCTTGCGACGCCGTTGTGTTTAAGTCACAAAAGAAGTTAGCTCCGTTGCCACACGACGTTGGCTATGCTAACGGTAATAGTGTGTCGTAAACACACAGGCTCAACGCTCATTTTGACTGCCATTACCAAACCAAGTGGGCAACATCGCTCAAAGCAACTCACCCTGGTTCCACATGACGTTATCAACCTATAAAGTGTGACGCTACTATGGTCTGAGTAGTGGCAGATGAGGAGCTCAAACAAACAGGTGTCCCCGGCAGGCTGCTGAAAGGATTCCCCGCGTTAACTTGACAGCGTACCGCGCATGCGCCTCACCGCACTCCCGCGAAAGCAGTTGGCCAATCGGACACGAGGACAAGATGTAAACACAGACAAACCCGCCCCCTAGCTGCTGACCACCGCCCCCCAGCGGCTGACCCCCCGCAATCGCAGCACAAGTCTAATATACTACTAATAAGTAATAACGCGTTAATGTTGATTAAACCGTTACAAATAAATAACGGGTTAAAAATATGAACGCATATTAAAAGCGGTGGTACTTGGGGCTATATAAATAGCCTGTTGGTAACATACAATCATGATCGCTACATCAGTTATATGTATTGTTCATTAATCTTGATGCCAATGTTTACTTGCACTGCGGTAGGACCGACATACACACACGTATTACACATTATAATAATATATGATATCCCCCTCATCTGAACTGCCATCACTACACTATTGTACACAAGATTAAGAAGTAAAACTCCATTATTGGCCTCATGTAAAATGACGCGTGGACAGTTGAAGTTGTGCACAGATCAGCCATGCAGCTGCTTCATCCCCATGCTGCATCTTATCTCAACTTTATAGCGCACTAAATGGACCTGGCACAGGGAGGGGGAGCACATGTAGGCGAGAACGACGTGGATGTCGTCGTTTAGTCCATAAGATTTTCCTTTAGAGTCAGACATGCCCGCGTTGAATGGTGTTTTCCTCCTTGTGTGTTTATTTCTTGAATATCAAGAGATTCTTACATTATCTGGTGAGTAAACAATTCGCTTTTTGTGCGTTGTTTTATAAGCTCCGTTGGCCGACGGGGGTGTCAAATTCAATGCACAATGCAAGAGGCCATATAGGCTACAGAAGTAGGCTATTTGATGGCCATATAGGGTCTATCTCGATACCTTAAACCAAATGTCCCATTTAGCACACGACAGTACATTTTTGTTTGAGTGGCAATTTGTTTGTGATCGCGTGTCTGTTTATTAATTATTATTATTATATTGATGTCATAGCTGGCTTGGAACCTCGAAATGTTCGAAATGTTCGATTCCAGGTACTTTCTGGCACATCACGGACCAGCACTGGGACCACACGTATGACCCGGGCAACAAACCCGAATCCGTGTGCCAGTCCAGCGGACAGCGTCCCGCGGTCAACGCCGGGCCGTTTGGCGACTATGTGTGCGACTCTCCGTGGCACCTCATCAACTCCTCGGTGTACGCCATGAAACACTTCACGCCAGACCCCGACTTCATAGTCTGGACAGGGTAACCCATCACTCCGAATGAATCCTCTGTTGAGCCACGTAGGCCCAAATGCTACATGTAAAGCAAAAGTGGCCCTCTTCAGTGGTGGTGTCCGTTTGTTTGTCCGTAGTCGTTTGTGTTAATATTGTGGAAAAGATATGCACGTTATGCAGCCTCACGGACTGCACTGACCTTCTGCCCACCAGCGATGACACGCCACACATGCCAGGCCTGGGGGTGGACCGGGCCCTTCAGATTGTGGGGAGACTCACTGACCTCATAAAGCAAGTCTTCCCAAGTCAGTGACCTCACAGTGTCCCCCGTTGCATTCCCTGTGTATTGTTGACCTCGCATAGACAGCATTATAGCTGATCGTGGCGTCATATTTCAGACACCAAAGTGTACTCGGCTCTCGGTAACCATGACTACGAGCCCAAAAACCAGCTGCCTGCCGCAGATAACTACATCTACCACCAAATAGCAGAGATGTGGAGCGACTGGCTGGAGCCCTTGTCCAAAGACACATTCAAAAGAGGTAGGTGGACACACACACACACACACACACACACACACACACAGACACACACACACACACAGACACACACAGACACACACACTTTGTAAACTTTCATTTTGTAGGTGGCTATTACACAGAGAGGTTGCTGAACCGGACCGGCTATCGGATTATGGTCCTGAACACTAACCTCTACTACGACCAGAACACCCGAACGGTCAAAATGGACGACCCGGCGGACCAGTTCCACTGGGCGGATGAAGTTCTGACTCAGGCGGCCAGTGACAAAGAGAGGGTAGTTACGTATGCTTATGAGTCGTCTACATTTGGAAGTACGCATTTAACTTTTGACTTCACTTTAACTCATCTGACTCGTATGGGTAGTACGGGCTGACAATGTTTTTTATAAAGGCATAATAGAATATGAATTAAACATTATGAATAAACCAACTTTTAGCTTTAGGTTTGATGATGAGGATGAAATGTGTGAAATGTCAAAACACGCCGGCCATGCAGACTTCTTTAACCAAGGGGAATGCGTACTTTGAGCAGGGTATGAGTAGTCTTACGAGTATATTGCATGTTTTTCAGGTGTACATCATCGGCCACATTCCTCCAGGGTTCTTTGAGAAGAAGCGTAGCAAGTCGTGGTTCAGGTCAGAGTTTAACCGGCGCTACGTGGCCATGGTGCAGAAACACCATGCAGTCATCCTGGGACAGTTTTTCGGCCATCACCACACCGACAGCTTCCGAATGTTCTACGACACAAAAGGTACAGGTGCTTCTAACACACACACACACACACACACACACACACACACACACACACACACACACACACACACCGCTCCTCACCTCAAGTTTGTACTTTTTAGTAAAATTACAAAGCATGTGGCATGAAGATTCATTGACAGACAGAAGAGATCTTGGCACTTCACACATGAACGTCATTTGAGTATTTTTTGTCATGGGTGTGTTCTGGACCCAATAGCACAACAAGGGAGACGGTTGGTAAGGACGTTATATGTGGGCGGATATTGGGGTTCAAACCCAGAACCTTTTGTCCACCCACCCTAACCACTAGACAAAATCCATGTGAAAAACACAAATTATTATATGCAGATTATCTTGACATTGTTGGGAGTTAAATGTAGTATTGGGCCCACATGTATTTATGGTTATTGATAGTCAAGATTCAGGGACCGCAGATGAAAAGTAGCATGTATAGCTACATCTGGCACATTTACATGATGACTACTTGATGTTAATTAATGTGCATTGACCCTTCTTAAATAACAAACTTCAAGATTCCTTTATTGCCATATACAACAAGTACAATGGAATGCTTACTCCCCATTCACTCCTGCAGTATTCTTTTAAACATAAATTCGGAAAAACCAATTTAAAAACCAATATCAAGCTGTATCAAGATATCATGTTATATAATGTATGATTTTGGTTGTGTTGTGTTACAGACCGTCCTATCAGCACCATGTTCCTGAGCCCTGGCGTGACCCCCTGGAAAACCACACTACCGGGGGTCACTGACGGCGCCAACAACCCCGCCATCCGGACTGTTCAATACAACACCCAAACCCTGCTGGTCCAAGTAAGACACCCGGGAAAATGTCTTTGTAGTGACACCCACACTGGGGGACATGTTATTAGTGACCCTCACCCTGGAGAACACCTTAGCAGTGATACCTGGCATGTCATTGCAATGTCTTTAGTGCATTGAATCATGTCTTTAGTGCAGAAAGGTGCACAAAACTACTAATGGAATATTGCAAAGGATAACCACAAATACACATTTTCAGCTGTCTAAACACAAATAATGACAATTAAGCTCTCATTGTAAAACTTGGTGGCGAGCGGTGACTTTTGACAAGACCGTCGAGAACGAAAAAAACTGGAGGGAAAACAACAAATGTAGAAATGTTTTAACACAGATAATGTTTGTTAATTAGAAACCAAAACATTGTGCCGCATTCACAGCTTATATGGACCGCTCGCCACTGGTAAAACCAGGTTCTTATATCCTCTCATATTAATCACCAAGTACAGTGGTTGAATCACTCCCTCTGGTCACCACCAGGACATGGTGACCTACTACCTGAACCTGACCCGGTCCAATCTGGGCCAGGGAGGCTGGGAGAAGGAGTACAGTCTGACGGAGAGCTTCCAGGTGGTGGACGCGTCGCCGGCCTCCATGCACATTGTGCTGCAGCGCATGGCCACCGACCGCAGCTACCTGGACAAGTACTATGCCTTCAACTCCGTCCTCTACGACTTGAGCGAGTGCGACGCGGCGTGTCGCGTGGACCACGTGTGCGCCGCCGGAGCGGTGGCCCTCGACGCCTACCGACGCTGCCTGGATCGTGAAGGGGCGGCCATTGTCCACGGCGCCTCGACGCCCCTGATCGTTTCCGTGACGATAAGTGTGGTTTGGTGGAGCTGGTGAGGAGCCTGCCACCGTGACGACGGTGTGGGTCATCACAATCTTACTGGTTTCACAATGGTTTGATAATGTTTATGGTAACTCCTGATGACTATTGATTTAAAATGCAGAAGCGGTTGAACTTTGTAACCAACCTTTAATCAAGATTTTTCACATAAATTGATTCCATGTAGCCAATGACATAAGCTATTACAATACTATCCTGTAATCTGTGACAAACGGAATTCACTGCCAGTAATGCCAGGTGACGATAAAATGTTATAAAGCATTACTAAACAATTATAAGATTGTTTCCATCATTTCTATCCCTCATAGTATCGAACGAGCGTCTGATAGCCCACAAAGATCCTGACAGAAGATAACACGCTGGACTTTGTGCTGTAGAAGGCACAGAGTCATGTCTTGGATCTAGAGCAACTGATAAACTCTGCCAGGGCCCGCCCCCCACTCTAATTCTGCGTGGCTGATTGGCCGACGGGATGTCCCTCAGGTCACATGACAAAGACCTGTTTTGCTGAGGTGTAGGGCTCCATGGCTGCCTCCAGGGCCCGGCCGTAGTCCTCCAGCGCCACCTGGTTACACACGGGGGCAGTCAGCTTCCCCTGACGGATCAAGGAGCAAAGTTCCTCCACCATGTCTGTGAAAGCCTTCTCATCTGGAAGGACAAAAAGTGGGTCACTCACTTTTTGGCTTTGTCACATGCAGCATTTCTATGGAAGTATTTTCACTAGAAGGAAAGGAAGCGAAGAGTGTAGGGCAGTCTGAGTCAAAAACACCATGGGACTGATTTCAAAATAATATACTAATATTTTACTATTTAGCAGAAACCTTTTTTGAAATCAAAAGCAACTTCCAGTGAATTAAGTTGTTAAGGATGGGGGCTAGGCATAAGGATGCCTAAAAGATGTCTAAACTGAGGATAGAACCTAGAACACCTAGCCACTACTCTACACCCGGATAGTGGGGCAGAATCGGTTGCTGTGATGAACCGGCCTATCACATGCCACCCAGAGGGTTGGATTCTGGATGGAAGCCTACCGTGCGTGTGGTCCGCCTTCCACTGGGTGACCCAGAAGCCCCTCACCTTCAGGTCCTTGAAAATAAGCGCACCCTGGAGAATGCAAAGACACTTTGGTCAAAGATGAATGTGGATCATAACTTAACCATAGAGCTCTCCAACCACCGTTTGGTCGTCTCCAGAACTTATACACTATATGGCCACACCCATTGCTAACAGGTGCATAAAATCAAGCACATAGCCATGAAATCTCCACAGACAAACATTTACAATTCAGAATGGTTCGTAAAGAGCTCAGTGACTTTGAACGCGACACTGCCATAGGATGCCATCTTTGCCACAAGTCAGTTCGTGAAATTTCTGCCCTACTAGATGTGCCCCGTTCAACCGTAAGTGGTATTATTGTGAAGTGGAAACGCCTAGGAGCAACAACAGCTCGGCCACGAAGTGGTAGACCACGCAAACTCACAGAGCGGGGATGACGAGTGCTGAAGCGCGTATCGCGTAAAAATCGGCTATCTGCTGTATCACTCACTACAGAGTACCAAACTGCCTCTGGAAGCACCATCAGCACAAGAACTGCGTCGGGAGCTTCATGGAATGGGTTTCCATGGCCGATCAGCTGCACACAAGCCTCACATCACCATGCGCAATGCCAAGCGTCAGTTGGAGTGGTGTAAAGCACGCTGCAACCGGACTCTGGAGCAGTGGAAACGTGTTCTTTGGAGTGATGAATCGCGCTTCACTATCTGGCAGTCTGATGGACGAATCTGGGTTTGGCGGATGCCAGGAGAACGTTACCTTCCGGAATGCATAGTGCCTACTGTAAAGTTTGGTGGAGGAGGGATAATGGTCTGGGGCTGTTTCTCAGGGTTTGGGCGAGGCCCCTTAGTTCCAGTGAAGGGTATGATTAATGCGACAGGATATGAAGACATCTTAGCCAATTGGGCGCTTCCAACTTTGTGGCAACAGTTTGCTGTTCCAGCATGACTGTGACCCTGTGCACAAAGCAAGGTCCATAAAGACATGGTTAGATGAGTTTGGTGTGGATGTACTCGATTGGCCTGCACAGAGCCCTGACCTCAACCCCATTGAACACCTTTGGGAGGAATTAGAACGCCGATTGCGAGCCAGGCCTTCTCGTCCAACATCAGTGCCTGACCTCACAAATGCTCTTTTGGCTGAATGGGCACACATTCCCACAGACACACTCCAAAATCTTGTGGAAAGCCTTCCCAGAAGAGTGGCAGCTGTCATAGCCACAAAGGGGGGACCAACTCCATATTAATGGCCATGGTTTTAGAATGGGATGTCCAACAATGTCCACTGACGTTTGGCCACATAGATGTATTTTATATGGTACTGGAATGAGCACACACCCCTGGGATCGAGGCCCAGCATGTGTTGCCATGGTAAACAAACAGCACGAGTGGACGTGAACGCTCACCACAGGGATGGTGACGGGATGCTTGGACATCCCCCCGTAGGTCACCATGGTCCCGCCATGCCTGGAGACACAGAACCACCGGTTAGATACAGCCAGGGTTAAAAACACATAAACAACATTTATGGTTATTATTAATGCATTCTTGTGTTTTGAAACAGCCTTTTGGTTTTCATCATGTTTAAGCAGCAAAGACATCTCTCAAAAGTACATTTGGACTGTAGGGGGGTCCCCTCAAGAGGACAATCAGCAAATGCTTCATGTTAGTCATTGAAACTTCTAAGAGGGTAGGTTGGTGGAGACCTTCTTCAAACAACACATCCATGACTGAGACTCACTGTAGGTGTCGCAGAAGTTCTGTGGCGCTTTTGCCTCCGACTCCGTTCAGCGCCAGTTTGGGTTTGGGGCAGGTCTAAAGCATTATAAAATGAAAGCATACAGTATTCGTTCAAGTATACATCGTAATCCACTCACACTCCTCCTATACCCGTAATCCCACCCTCATCTCTTGTCAGAGTGACTGTGGATGTGGTTTGTCATTGTGTTTGCGGCATCACCGACCTTGAACAGCTCTTGCATGTGTGGCTGTCTCAGCGCTTCCTCCGTGATCACATGACTGCCGCCCATTGCCTTCAGTCTCTCACTGAGCTGGTTAAACTCAGGCCTACATGCAGAGACAGAGACGGAGATAGAGTGAGAAAAACACTCATATAGGGGAGCAGCTAGACGGACGGTTAATCTGATCCTTCGCATGATCCATTCCTTCATTCTTTACACTGAGCTCACTCACAATCGCCACGTGACACAATGACAATGACCTAACCTTCCAATGCATCATCGTGTGTCGTGAGGTGTGGTGTGTGTGTTCACCTGTCTCTGATAACGTTGATGGTAGTGAGCCCCCTGGAGGCAGCGATCTGTATTACAGCCTGACCCACTCCACTGTTGGCTGCATTCTGAATAACGGTGTCCCCTGATAAGGAAAGCAAATCAAAGACTATTTTTAAGTCATGAAGAACCCCCTTTTTATTCATTATTTTCTCATTAAAATGTGATCACTTATGGATAAGATAACATGACATGTAGGACTACTTTATTTATCCCAGACAGGGAATTCAGGACCAACTCCACTGTTCTGTGACCATTAGGCCAGGCTAAATATGTTGTGTGCGGACTATACCTGCTTGGAGCTCCTGGAAGTCTGAGAGCATGCGGAGGGCAGTGCAGGGGTTAACGCTGAGAGTGGCGGCTAACAGCAGAGGGATGTCGCGGGGCAGCGGGACCAGACTCCGCTCAGCCACCACCGCCGCTGTGCGCCACGTCCCTACTCACCACAGGAAAACACAAGCCATAGGTGTCACCTATGGCTTGTGTTTTTTTATGCAAGGAATCATGTTCTGCCATTTATCATGACTCATAATTTGTGGATGTATTCATTATTATGAAAATGAATGATACAATTATTATTATTTCAAGTTATTATTGCAATTATGCCGTTTTGTCAGCAGAACCACATTGTGTCACCTAGCCCGGCATCTCTTGGGATGACCCAGTCCCCGGGTTTCAGTGACGTCACCTGGCAACCCACCTCCATGACCTGGGCGACCCCCTCGTTGCCCCCAACGGCTGGGAGGTCCGGGAGGATGGCGTATGAACCTAAGAGGGGAACAAGTAGTTACTCTATAGACGGGTTTCTGGGCGACGTCGCAGCAGATATGAGCATGCAACCAGCGGGCAGAAATCGATACATACACACGCATGTATGGGATGTCTGTGTGCGTGTTTGTTTGTTTGTCTATGTCTCTGTCTGTTGTTTTTCTCGACAACCATTCATCGATTCTACAGAAAGCTGCAAACAGCTATATGGGAGGCCCTTCCAAACAGGGGCACATGACTTGACACATGATTTGATTTCATTTGATTTACTTTATTGTCCACTTCAGTGGAAATTTGTCTTCGGCTTCTCAGTACAGCAAAATCCATACATCCATCATTAAGACACCATTAAGAAAACATACACAATATACAACATACAATACATAATAGTGCAAATGGGCAGGTAGCAGCAAATAGGTTCTACAAAAATAATATAAATACCAGAGAGCAAATAGTATGACAAGTATGTGTTCATGATCACAACGTTTTCCATTACACAGTGAGCTAAAGCTATAGCCTTCGAACATTTCATAGAATTACAAGAGTCATTGCAAGTTGTCATTTATTTATATAGTCATGTAATTACGAGGAAAAATGCATCACAATAAAGTTAGATGATGACAATGTTAGCAGTAGTGACCACTGACAGTTAAGCAATGCAAAATAGGGTCAGTTGTACATAGAGGGGTTGTTTTTTTAGACTTACCTTGAACCATGTTGATATCTGCAGGGTTAATGGGGGCCGCCAGCATCTGGACGCGAACATCCTTCGCACCGACGGAAGGCAGCTCCAGGCTCTCCAACCTGGATACCCATAGAGTCGGGTGACACACGCAGGTCCATCGTTTCATACATTCAGTTAAGACAAGACACACACAACGATTGGATGAGAACAGGTGGGCGTCTGTGGTGCTACATTTACACAGTCATAGCGCACAATGCTGGACTTTTCAAAGAACCCTAAGGTGTAGTAAGTGTAATTGCTGACTACTACAGCAAACGGAATGAGAAACAGTCCTTTTGATGATTTTTGCGCCATGTAAATTCACTTCTCACTGTAGTATGTAACACACTCTAATGTGAAGTTTATACAGCCACCAGAATAAGAAAGGCCATTTTATGGATGTTTCGTGAATATTCTACTTCTAAAACAGGGAGTTTCTTATGAATGTGCGTTTGATGAGGTGTATAGGTGATTATAAGCTATTCCTTTCCAGGGACTGGCATGTGAAGCGAACAAACCATGTAATTAGCAGAAGATCCCTCACTCAGACCCTAGGTGAAATGTGGTCCCTCACTCAGAACTGAGGTGATGTGTGTAATTTGCAGACGGTCTCTTACTCAGAACTGAGGTGATGTGTGTAATTTGCAGACGGTCCCTTACTCAGACCGGAGGTGATGTGTGTAATTTGCTGACGGTCCCTTACTCAGACCGGAGGTGATGTGTGTAATTTGCTGACGGTCCCTTACTCAGACTGGGGATGATGTGTGTAATTTGCTGACGGTCCCTTACTCAGACCGGAGCCACTGAAGGTAGTGGCGAGAGTGCCGCGAAGCATTTCTCGGATAAATGTTGATAGCGACAATAAATGTTGTTTTCTTTTGCCATATCATATAATAGCAGAGGTGGGACCAAGTCATTTTTTTGCAAGTCACAAGTAAGTCTCAAGTCTTTGCACTCAAGTCCCAAGTCAAGTCCCAAGTCAAGACTGACAAGTCCCAAGTCAAGTCCCAAGTCCTAAACTTTGAGTTTCGAGTCCTAAACAAGTCATAATGCGCTCTTCACTAAATGTAATGCCATTTTAAGGGAGTCGTTTCTTGCCCTTAGGGGGCTAGGGCTAGGGGGGTGTCATAAATCACTTTTGACCCATAATAATCTGGCCTGTAAAGCCCTTTGAGACTGTCTTGTGATTAAGGGCTATACAAATACAATTTAAAAAATTTTATTGAACATCTACATGAAAGCAGCAGAAGTTAAGAGGTAAAAGATACAAGGTAAGACAACTATTAGAGAATTGTGCAATGAGCGTGAACCATCCCTTTAAAACAAGTGCGACTGAACTTAATAAAAAAAAACAAGTAATCCAAACAAAGAAGCAGCATTTTATCTTATTTTACAATTAAATGTATTTTCATTCAAAAGGTATCAATGAAACCCCTCCCCCCTCATACCACACTAACCAATTCCTCTATTTTCTCTGTCCCTCTCTCTCTACTGATATATTCTAGACACCTAAAAAATCCTGCCGTAAAGTTACAATCATTTATTATAAGGTACATCAAAACAATTGCTACTGACCTTCAAGTAGGCCTACAATTTGAACACTGGCCTGAATGTCTGAGAAAAACCATGCAGATACCAGAGATGGGAGACCAAACGTGATTCATGAGACTACGTGTGTGTGTGTGTGTGGTGTGTGTGTGTGTTAGGAGAGAGAACGTGAAATGCATAAACAGTTTCATTTCCCCACAGGTTGTGCTCTTTCTGTTATCTCAGGGCCCTATGATGCATTGCATTTGCAAAAGACCAAATTGGCCAAAGTCTGTCAGTCATGTGTTCGAGTGTGAAGTCGGTCGGAGAGTGGTTCTCGAGAAATCGTCCCGGTCCGAACGGGCACATCCAAGGGCACTGCACTAGCATTATTAATTTCATTATCAATTGTTGGCAAACAATCAATTTGTCAACAATCTAACGTTAATATAGCCTCGACTTACCTTCTTGCAGCTTCAAATGTCGAACAAAGTTGGAAGTTGTTGCGTCTCAGGCTGTGATTTCGACCGCACGTTTCATTTGCAATTAGTTTTTTTGTTGACCACCCGCATACCCAAATGAAATAATCTTTGTATCATTTTTCCAATATTGCTCCGTCGTTCTGAATTGTAACGTTAGTTCTTCGTGGTTCTCTCGCGCAACTTGATCGGATGCTGTCTGTCTGATTGGTTTAAGGTGGATCTGGGAAATGAAGTGTCGATTCGCTGGAAATGTAGTTCATTCAGGAAATGAAGGGAAATGAATTGATTCGCGGCACACTTTTTAAATAACGTAATTTTTTATCTTTGGGCTTGGGGGAAGGTATCAAGTCTTTTCAAGTCAAAAGGCTCAAGTCCAAGTGAAGTCACGAGTCATTGGTATTAAAGTCAAAGTCGAGTTGCAAGTCTTTTTTGATTTTGTCAAGTCGAGTCTAAAGTCATCAAATTTGAGTCACATGACTTGGACTCGAGTCCAAGTCATTGTGACTCGAGTCCACACCTCTGTATAATAGTGTACTTTCCATCACCTAGTGCATGTAATTAACTGGAGTGCTTTGTCGTACCGATTGTACGGAGTAAGTCAAAATCGAGTATCCGAATATCGAACGTCAAACCCCGGGTCAAAAAAAGCGTGCATTTCTTACTCCACCACTTGAGAGGGGACGCCGTGTCTCCTGAACACCAGCGCCGAGCTCGGACCCCCGGACGCGAAGCGAGGGTGCTGCGTCCCTGTCCCGGTCCCCGCCTCGGTCCCAGTCAAGCATGGCACCCGTCCTCTGAGAAGCACGGCGGTCCGACTCCCCGCACACCGCCTCAGGGAGAAGCTCAGCAGCAGCAGCGGTGACTTCATGGTGGTCGCCGCCGCAGTCCAACACGGACCATAATACGGGACGGACAATAGTCGTCACTTCCGCCTCCAATGCACTTTTTTGGGACGATAGTGAAGGGGGCTCCTTTTGTTGTCAATTTGTAGCCGATCCTAATCAATAAAGGATCTGGCCAATTTCATTAAAACTAGGATCCCCAATTACACTCATGACAATATTCGAGGACAATCAAAAATAGTTTGTAAAGTACACGTTGCTTGCGGATGCAAAAGCATGAGATGTTTTGTGTTGTTTGAAGTAGCTATAACACAAGCTGTTAAGTGAAGCAGACCTTTCACTCAATAGAAATAAGATAAGATAAGATAGAACTTTATTCATCCCGAAGGAAATTCTTGTGCCAGGTTGCATAGCAATAGAATAAAACAATAGAGAAATAAACAGAATAATAAAAAATAATATAAGATTTCACATTTACAGTCAGTAAGTCCTAGGAGAAGTATACAAATATAGTTAAGATAAGATAGTCAGTCAGCAAAAACAATTGCACATGATATAAAGAATAAGCCTGTTGACTTTCCACTGTCCACCTCAATTTCATGGATTATAGGTCATTTGTGAGGAGTGTAGGTCTTATGAACTTAAAACGAACACCTCCTGACAAACATGTGGATGCTGAGACTGAGAGGCACGTGGAGTGGTTTGGAAAGATGGAGCCATAATCAACTCTCCCTCCTCTCTCTCTGGTTCTCTCCCTATGTCTCTCCTTCCATTCTCTCTTTTCCTCACCATGTGTCTCTCCTCCCCCTTCTCTCTCTTTTCCCATTCCTCCCTGACTTGGAACAATTGTCCACAACCGACCAATTAACCCAGCACTTCTGTTTCCTAAAACCCAATACCACTGGTTAGTTTCACATCACTGTTCCCAGCTAGTGTTTCAACAAGCACAGCTCACAGTTGTGAGAAAAACAGGACACCAAGAGACAGGAAAATGTTGATATATTTATTATGAAATGGAGATCTTTACATCATGATAACCACACAGAATAATCGGCATGCCGTCAACCCTTGAAATACCTGAGCTCAAGTTAAACGCATAGCTTCCTGCCAGTAAACATTGATACATTCTTCAGTAATAAATGCACATTTTTTTTTCGGAAATCCTCTCAGCCCGCCTACATTCCAAACATCCCAAAATATCACTAATGATGGGGCTGAGAGACAAATAAATGAATATAAAGTACACACAAAACTCCACGCGGGGTGTGACAGGGTCCGCTCTTCTCATGCGCCTCTAAAAAGGTTTTGTTTGAGCACAAAGCCGTGTCCTGCCCAAACCCATCCAACAACATTTAAATCACAAAACATCACTGGGGATTCAAACGCCCCCATTAGAAACCTATGTCAGAGTCAGAGTTTAGAATTTCAAACTGGTACCCGTGGGAGAACATTCTACTTTGTCACTCAAACTGAAAGCATGGATTTGTTTTTTTCTAATTGTAAAAAAAAAAAAAAAGTCCCTTTCGATTTTCAAAATTAAAACAAACAGTTCATTGGATAACAATTGATATGTCTATCTTTATTAGAAAGACTGAAAAGAGATCAAACTGTGATCCTATATAAACTGTGATCCTGATATAAAGTGTGGTTCACTATCAGTCTACCTCACTTATCAACAATGTCAATACATCAATCAAATCTCCTTCCATCAGTCATATTAAAAAGTATTATATTCAGCTAGATAATCAACAAACCCGTTTCCTATAACCTGAGTGACCTGATAGTATTGATCAGAGATAAGTAGGTTTTTCCTTCCCATCTCAATGCAACAATCATGGAGGAAAAACTGCAATATTGGAATATTTATTTCCCATTATACAATGTAAACAAAAAGAATTATTTTTTTTAAAGTATTTGAATCTCTACGGACACCTAAACTTTTTTTCTTTAGAAGCAGCTCTGGGGTAAGTTGAACGGTTGGAACATTCGAAAGAGGACGCCGTTTTCTGGGTCCGTCTTCAATTTAAACCGTTAAACAGCAGTGTGCTACCTTCTCCTCCACCCCATGTTTATGCCCTCCTATAGGACAAAACATTGAACCCGTTGGTTTGTCTTTTAAGAAACACTGCTCGACGCCTACCCAATAACCTGAAGAATTCCCTGAGTTTTCAGATCGCTGATTCCTGAGCCTGAGAATGGTGGTTCCTTTTTTTTTTCACCAGCTATTCAAACCGTTTTGGTTTTTTTTCTTTCAAAGTCTTAAAACATATAAAAATATAGAACACATATTCAAGAAGTAACAAAAAAAAAAGGAGCAAAAATAATGATTAACAGAATATAAAAGCAATAAATGCATCTTGCACATGATCAGTGCAGAGTAACATTGCATTGGTTTTGGCATAGATAATTGTGACAACAGGAGTGCCCCTCGGGTCAACTCATTGTGAATTAAAGACAAAAATTAAAAGAACTAAAGAAAACTCATATCAGCATAATCAAAATGGCAAAAAAACATTGGAATTCTTTGTATCCACCCAGGAAATACACTGAACTACCTGGCGAATACATTTGAAATACTGTATTCTTGTATTTTTTTTCTTATTGTTTTGAACAGCCTGAATTAAGTTGGCGCTTATGTCAGCAATAAAGATAGTAGTGATGACCTATTTGTAGTAAACTGGTGCAAAAATCACATGAGCATAGAGGTGTTGAAACGGTGTCACCTTCGCAAGTTGTCAAGTTAAACAGATATTGCATATTTGGCAGTTGGGTGATGAGTAGCAGAAGTACCCTTGAGAGGATTGCTAAAAGATAAAGCTAGAAGGAGAAGCTGTGTCATATTTGGATGAAAATAAATATAAAGTATGATTTCTTTTTTTTTAAAAAGACTTTAGAATAATTATACATATATATAATTGGGTGTACAAGTATTCAGTCAGCTTCTCCTGTAAAATGGGAGTAAAATGCTGATTAGTTAGTTGTCTTTTTGTGTGTATGGGCTGATGTTCCAGATGTAGCGTCCAACTGTGGGTTAGAAGAGATCTTATAAGGTTACCTATTAAAGGAACTAAACGCTAAAACGCTGACACTGAAGGGACAGAGCCAAACGCTGATGCCAAATGCTGAAGTGACAGCACCATCTGTGGTGGATCAAGGTTATTGCAATTGACATTTGTGATTGCCTCAAACAAAAATTGGATACTACTAGCCAAGAGATTACATTCGGTGCTGCCCTCTCATCATATAATTTTATTGTTTGTCAACCCCTTAATAGAGCACAGTGGAGGATATAAAAAAAATCACCAGCTTCAAACTAGCAACACTACGCTAAATTATGCCTCAGTTTCTTCAAGTATCAAGAGGAGAGCTAGCTAATCCTAGGGTTTCATTGTTTTCTCGGAAGTGTTTGGTACTAGAACAACTAATACCCAAATACTGTAGTGCAAGAAGGATTTCTTTGAACCCCTATTCACATCACAATCTCAAATGGTTACATCCAAACGGTAGAGACTTGTTTACAATCAGTGGTTAGGTCATCAACATAAAACTGAGGTAAACAAAGAGAAGGACCAGCAAGCCGCTGGACCCAAAATAACAGATTAAAACAACACTTTCTAGCTTAACAACCAAAAGTGGCAACTTCTGGTCAGACATTCATTTGGCCCCAGGAAATGGGGATGGTCACTTGCAATTTCAGCAGATGCCAGTACATTGCCTATAGCTCCACCCCATACCCCGCCCCCCCCTCCCTGCGTGTTATTCTCCAATGTGCCCTCCAAGACACCCCCACCCCTTCCCCATGTGATATGTGAACATTCATTACAGAGAAACTGTTTGTCTCTGCTTGGTCGGATAGTTTGGTGTAACAATCAGGAAGAAATCTTAAAAACATAAGGCAGCCCCAGATTAGCTACAAGCCCGACGTGGTGGTGAAATCAAGATGGTGGTGAGTTTAACATCATAAAAAAAAAAAAAAGACAAAATCAAAAAGTAAACACGTCACAATAATCCAGCATAAACATTACAATCTTACATCCTCAAAGAAAAAAAAATGGTTGTCATTCAACATTGTCATGGAAACCGTTTCCAGAGCCCATAATTTGTGTCATTCCTGATCGTTACACCAACCCAAAAAAAAAATAACATGCAACCTGAGGTAGTTCCAAAAGCAGCCTCAGAAGGCGAGGGGGGCGCTGCCCACCTCCTCTCCTCTAAAGCAGTTTGATTAGCCTCTGTGCTCCTCACCCCATCCGGTTACCTTACTCGCCCCTCCCCCGCCCCACCTTAATCGGTGGTTTCGGTCGGCAGCACTGGGTGGCTGTGCTCCTCCTCCTCCCCTTTCAAGGAGGAAGGTTTTCCCTGAGAACCCGGTGAAGACTGCTGTGCTTTGATTGGGCAGTTGGCGACCATGTGCTCGATGCTCTGGCAGAAATGGCATTTCTTGGGCTGGGGTGGCAGTTTGCACTCTTTGGCATGGTGATCCAGGCCTCCACAGTTGTAGCACCTGCAACAATGAAGAGGGAGACATGAATTAATTGGGGTGCAGTCATGGGGGGCGGGGGCATAATGTTGTGGGTAGGGTGACCCGACTCCCATCTGAAAGGTGCTAGTTTCCATCCCCACTATCAGCATAGAGCATGGTACCCTGTCTCCCTCCCTCTCTCCCTGATCTGTATTCATAGATTCAGTGCAAGTCACTTTTGGAGTGTCTCATTACAAAATAATTTGTAATGACACATGTGGGCCACTAGATGACGTTGACTGATCTGCGCTGGAAGGGGAAGCGTAAATCTTTCAGAGGGCATTCCAGGTCATCCTCATCATAGCCTCACATAGCCAGACCATTTTAGCACCGTACCAGCGCTTGAGAAATGTCTGACTGGACCCATCATTGTTCTGGGATAAAAAGAAAACACCCCGCCATGTTTGTATTTTTTTTAAACCAATCACAGCCGGCTTGTCACGAGCAGCATCAAGCCCAGCAACCTGCGACTGTGCACTTCCACAAAATAGTGTGTGGGGCAGTGGGGGGGCGGGGCGAGTGTGGAACATATGCACATGTAAGCATTCCATTGTACTTGTTACATATGAGAATAAAGAAATCTTGAATCATGGGGAAGAGAGCCCTGGCATTTAAATCAAGCAAAACCGTAAAGTGTATAGATTGCGAGCTCGGTTGTTGTTGGTGTTGTTGTTGTTGTTGTTGTTTCACGGGGAGACAGGGACTTTGAAAACGGTGACAAGCAGATAGCGAAAGGGGATGAGAATTCCGTTTGATGTAGTCGGCCAATGGCAGGCTTACCCCCACCCCCAAGCCTACATCCCATCAGCCAGACTATCCTCATCACTGGCCCACCTGAGATCTACACATCACCACCGCCCCATATGGTTACAGTCCATCCAGAGGCTATGGAATCTAAACTTGAGACACAGCCATTGGGAAAGCATCACCTTGTATTGACCAACATAAGGAGTCAGAAGACAGCATAGCCCAGAAGGGACAGTCCCCCTCCCATCCTTCCACAGAGAAGCAACAGCATCGTAACTTTTAGGGGGTAAACAGCCGTCGGTATCAGGGGGTTCCTTTCAAACAAGAGGCGCTACAATAGCCACGTGCACGTGGGTTGGGCCTGGGGCGTGCCAAGACAGATGGGAGGTGGGTGTCAGGGCAGGTTAGGGGAAGCCCTGGCTCCTTTTGTGGGGAGCAGCTGATGGTGGATGATACTGGGCGTTGGTCGAGGGGTTCAGGGTGTCTTTTCACCAGTGTGACGTTTTCAGGGGGGGGGGGGGGGGGGGGGGGTTCAAGGTCTCTGCATACACTCTCGCCTTTCTCCTCCTCCTTCTTCAGTAGCATGGATCAGAGAACTGTGGAAGGGGAAATGCTCCTCCTTTGTCAAAAAAAAAAAAAAAAGCAGTGGTAACCTTTGAACTCTGGCCTCAATCACCCCCCCCCTCAAATATAACCTCCAACTCCAACCCAGCACCCAACCCCCGCTCGCATTTAGTCATACAGGGTTTCCATGGCAACGGTGACCCTTCACCCTTCCCCTTTGCTTAGGCATCTGTTATCAATTAAATGGACAATTCCCTCCCTCTCTCAGAGTCGTATGTGGACTCGCACACGAAAAGGTGGTCTTTTCAAAGTACAGAGGTGGAAAGGAAGAAAAAACTGAGCATGATGATTTGAAAACCATAAAGTACACCATCAACGCAAAAACTAACCAGGAGCCGAACACAGCCCCCAATCATTAGACAACCACCGTTCAAAATGGCTGAAATGTGAGATACCAATATGAACAGTGGGCAGAGGGCAGTGGTCGACCACAAGTACCCTCTGCGGGCTCCACCAGGCGGTAATGACCAGTGTCCATCCCTAATCACAGCTGTCAGTAGGCAGAGTCCCACACGCCTCTGACCGATCCCTTCATTCATATTCACACCAATCAAAAACAACCGCAGCCAAGCCCTTCCACAGCCAGAGCAACTCAACCACCCTCATCATCCACCGTGGTTTTGTAGGATTTGGTAGCCATCACCCACCACATAACCTACACAACATTTATTTATCTAGGACATGAATATTACAGCAATTGCAATCGGAATATCCGACAGACAGGCAAGAGGTATACATTCTGATTCCCGGACACACAAAATCCATTGAATGATCCATTGAAGGAGAATAAATGCCCATAACAAGTGTTAGTTGTCTAAATCTAGACACCGTGGCCGTATTAACTATCAGCTACTGTATCGGTATCAGTGCGAGTGTTATTTCCATCATCTCCATTCTACTCAAAGCGCAGCTATCAGCTCAGTTGAAGGGGTTTCAGGGGAGATGGTGGGTAGGTGTAAATCCACCAGGGGCCTTACAGATTTAAACAATTATTGATCCGAGTCACACACCGAGCCTGCTGCTATGACCCCAACTGCCCCAGGATGGGGGATGGGGTCACGGGAGAGATGGGAACATGGGAGAGAAACCAAGGCACCATTTTACATCTCATCCAAAATGGAGGATACTAAAAAACGAGGAGGCCGAATTGAAGCTTGGATACTCGTAAACAGGTTCCAGCTTGTGAGACATGCCCACAAAAGGCTGTTTTCTGCTTAGTTTCAGTATTATATATATATATATATATATATATATATATATTCAGATTAAAATTTCTATTGTTGTACAACATGACTTGCATTCAGAGGTTACATTTGCACAAAGATGGGATGACCAAGTATGGCACCTTTTTGATAGCCAAGTAAAATGGTCACAAAAATTATAAACTGTGCCAAACGTAAAGTTGCTTTCATTTCAAAGCAAACTATTTACAAAGCAGCTTTTTAGGGTAGACCAACATAAGTTAGATTTGTGATATGGTTTAGACAATTTGTAATCTTGATTTCCTGCAAATATATCTCGGCATCAATGTTGATAGTACAGCATGCTTTTACAAGAGTGAAACTCTTTCAAACCACAGCCAGTATACAGCCAGTGGCAATTCCCAAAATGCATTTTGGAAATGAATACATTCAGATATGACAGATGGTTATGTTTATGGTAAGGGTTTGGAGTGATTAAGGTCAGAGTCTAGGGGAAAATGCAGAAAACCTTAGTTTCAGTGGTTTCACCTGCTTTTACACCAAAGCCAGTCAAGAGCTGTTAATCACAGCTTGTCTGTCATTTCCCCACCCATATTCCTCTGCAGCCTGGCTTTCTCACCTGTCTCCTTTGGATCGCCTCTTCTGGAAGTTCTTGCCTTTGGGCCTCCTCTCGCTGCCCACACAGTGGGAGCCCCCCGGGCCGGTGACCTGCTGGGACTCCAGCCCCTTGGACGACTTCTTGAAGGTGAACTCCACTGCCTCACCCTCTTTCAGGCTGCGGAAGCCCTCCATGTGCAGCTTGCTCTGAAACATTCACAGCTTGGTCATTCTGATGAACATACACACACACACGCACACACACACGCTTTACCTGAGAGAACTCTCACTCTCATCTCACTCTACTGACATAGCCATAGCACCTGGGCAACATTCACGTCAACGCTACAGCAATGGTGTCATTATCTTCCATGTTGGGTTTCTATACACACGTATGATGCCAAACTGATGTGTGCTGCTGGTTTGCAGGGGGATCTGTGAGAGTTCACATTCTGCTACACCTGGGAGTACCAGCCCCAACTACTGAATAACTAGGAGGCCAATCACCTTGCGCTGATCCCCATCACTTCCTGATTCAACGGTTGGGGGGGGGGGGGGGCTGTCCCTTCTGGGATATCCCTGCCAGATAACCCAGGAGACCCCATAGCACTCGCCAGGCATGTGGCACTTTTGAAAAGGTGTCCTCAAGTCACCTTTGGTAAACAAACAACCACTACATAGTTTGCTTTGTTGTGTTTCACAATGGAGCCGTTGCCCAATATCTTCGTCTTGTCTCGTCCTTGCTTGGATGGTAAAGCAAATAGGGTAATCTATAACCCACACACACACACACCCCCCTCAGGACAGACTGCATTCCGCAGTGCAGCCCCCCGCCCAATCACCCTCCCTACCCCCGGACCCCCTTCCCATCACAAAGCTTCACTAACACTCTGGCCAGCAGCAATGCTCTGCAGGATACAGGGGGGGTGGGTGGGACTGGGGGTTGGGTGAGTAGAGGGCTGACACAGGGAGGGGGGGAGGGGGGGCGGGGGTTGTTGGAGGACATTCTTCGGATGGTTGTTTGGCAAAGAGGCGCATGTGATAAAAGTTAAGGGCAAGCCGGCTGCAGAGGTGATTGATTTCTCTCTTTGATATCAGGGGAGGTCTGAACGTGGAGTAGCCGTTCTCTGTGTGGCCGCAGAGGAACCACACACACACACACACACACACACACACACACACACACACACACACACACACACACACACACACACACACACACACACACACACACACACACACACACACACACACACACACACACACACACACACACACACACACACACACACACACAGCGACTCCATTTCCACAGCTTCTTGGATGGACAAACGCAACAATAGTAACATGTTCTCTCAACTTCCTCCTCCGGGCATAAAAACCACTCTTCCAACCAGAGAATTGACCTGGATGGCAGCAGGCTTTTCTCCCAACACAGCAACCTGCCGTGACTTGTGTTCATACGCTTTTGCACCACATAAGACTGTGCCACATTTGGCCCTAAAATCTGTCATATTTTTAAATGTATTATTAAAAAAACAACAAAAAAACAACAACAGTATGCCTTATCCTATCATGAAAGAAAAAATACAAACAGTTTGGCATAAGTGTACAATCACAGTAACTTCTGGAGAGATCACTCTCGATCCCAATGATCCCTATGAAATTCAGTAGACAGAAGGCCTCAACTCAGACCTGCAACTAGAAGACCTATGGCGACTGTTGCCATGAAGCCTGGGCAAAAGGGCTAATAGGCTACAACTGGGGTTGAATAAGCTAGCACGGTTTCTGATTAATCATGTCTTGCATGTTAACCACTGACTGAGTTTAGCAAGAACAACATAAGTTGCAGATAAAGTAGCTGGTTGAAAACAACAAAATAGAAACGAAACTCAGTTCATGAACATCGTGTTGTGTGCTGTACTTTCAAGAGCAGCAGATCTAGGGACAGTGGGCCTACAGTAGTCCTGGGGATGGTAAGTGTGTTCTTAGACCTGGTATAGAAGAATTAAAGGATACGACATGAGGAGAAGGAGAACATCCTCTGATTTCCCTTCTTCCATTAAACTAGTGGAGAGGTAGCGACCGAAAAGAAGACAGGACGAAAGTGAAGAAAGTGAAAAAGAGACAAAGCCGCAAATAGCAAAACAAAGCAAGAGATGCAGAGAGAGCCAGAGTGAAAGAGAGAGAGATGAGCAGAGAGAGAGACATCAGAGAACAATGGAAACAGGATTGGTGGTCCGGCAAAGCGTGGAGAAAGGGAAGGGAGTGTGGGGGTGGGGGGTGGTCGGTCACGGCCAGAGAGCGGCTCTTCAGCGAGACACACGGCCCTATTGTCCCGCTCCACAAAGGCCTGTGGATTCTGGGAGTTAATGTTGCCTGACACGCGGCCACTAATTTCAGGGCCGGGGACCCTGCCGTTGCCGTGGTTCCCGGGCATCTGTCAACGCCACGCGCGCTCGCACCGGCGTTGGCAGGCGGCCAGCGGAGGAAACTAGTTAGATACGGTCTTTAAGTGGACAGGACAGACCATAATATGATTAGCCGGAGCCAACGCTCTGATGTGAGAGAAGGTATCGGAGGTATCGCTGAGGTGTGAAACCAGCAGGACGGGTGGGATCGTTTACCTGCTGGTGGGCTGTAGGGCCGCCTGCTGCAGGGACCCTTTTGTTGGGGGGAGGACTCCCAGCAGGGCTTTGGAAGAGTGCTGCCCCGTTTTGCATGTCAATTATGAGGTCCCCTGAAAGTGTTCACAGCAGGCCGAATATGATTTTAAAATTACCAATGTGATTTTTTTTTTTCAGGGAGGGGGGGCTACAACTTTTCTGAAAATCAAATTATGTTTGTAAAAGTAAAAGCCAATTGTTACATTTCGGACCCAGGTGTCCTGCAAACCACTCTGAATAAGAAGGGTCACTTTAGTAAATGTAGGTGTGTGTGATATATACACTGCAAGGGTTTATGAAAGGTGGAGGTTGGGGGGGGGGTAGTTCAAGATGAACCTCAAATCCCTAGCACCGAGAAGTCTGCAATGAGACCCTGAATCACTTTATGGCAGGAAGCTGGGGTGAATGTTCTGCTCCTTGGGACTGTAAGCATTCAGATGCTAAAACTTATTTTAAAACTTAACCCCCCCCCCAAGTCTATTAGCAATTGTGAAGGCCTTGAGGTTGAAACTGATACAATCTCAGATTCAGTCATTTAAAATGTTCATTCATTGATCAGTTTATCAGTCACCAAATGTGCTTGCGTATAGCATAAAAAAAAAAATCAACGATTGGTTTTCGTCATGGGGGTTCTTGAATCTTGAATGAGGTTGGTCGCATCAACAACTTAATGAGCTCGCCCACGAGGGGGGGGGTTGGTTCAGGTGGCGCTACCAGCAACACGTGTTCCCACGGGAGCAGCAACACCCAGGGCTGCACCTTCCTACCACCACCACCACCACAACCACTTCTATTGTGCCCTTTGATTCCAGTGGCGTCCACAAATAAGTTGCCGTGGTGTCCTCCTACCTGATGCACGAACACGTCCACGGGCTCGTCGAGCGGGACGCCCTCGCGGTTGGTCATGGACAGGAACCCGAAGCCCATGCGCACGTTGAACCACTTGCACACGCCGACCCCGCGGAACGACTGCGTGTCCTCCTCGGCGCTCGGACCCTCGTCCTCCTCGGGCTTACAGACGCCTGCGATCGGGGAAAATGATAAATCAACACAAATCCCATTGAATGAACGCCGATCGGACCGCTTGGGTTGGTTTTTTTCCCCCAAAAAGCGCACGTAAAAGGTCGAAGGCGTTTTGCAGCGTTTACATTTGTAGCATTGGCATCGGATTGTTACTGTTTATATTTCTACGGTCTCTGTTGTAAATTGGAATGGCAAATAAACAATTAGGCTACAATGTGCGATGGAAACCAGTGAATGCCGGGTGCAGCCTTCTCGATCAACGAGGCGCGTAAAGTAAAAGCGGTTTCTTTCAACAACCACAGAAAACCTACCGATTGGTCGTCGCTCAGTCATACACGATAGGCCTAGACGAAAACGACCAGAAAAAAAACTTTTCCAATTAAATGAAACAAACAAACAACTGTTACTTAACCTGTAAATTCCTGGTTGGAAACCGAGCCCATTCTTCACTATCGGTACCACCTTGAGTCACAGCAGAGCCCACCCAAGCTACAGTCACCTTCTGTAGACCCACAGGCTGAGTAATCCTCACCGGTGGCCACTTTCATACAAAATGCGGTGAAACGTGGAGGTTATTGGCTGTTCTCCTCGGGGAGGGAGAGCGGGAGAGCGGATAAACAAAAGGGGGCTTGGCGACCCTAAACCCTTTCCCCCAAACAATGCGCTCGGGGGTGGGGGTAGGATCTACCAACATCAGAAAGACAATACAAGAAACCCAGCCCCCTTTAACCACTCACACCGTCTCTAGATACCACCACCTCGAATACATATAATTGTACAATATATAAAATAAGCCTACCTTCTGCCATTGCGCGGCCCTCTCGTATTTAGTCCCAGTGTGTAGTGTGTGTGTGTGTGTGTGTGTTTTATCTCGTGTGGTGTAGTGGACGCAGGTCTGCTGGTCAATACAAATGACCATTTGGCGTCCTCCAAACCCCCACACTCTCGGTCACGTCCACGTGATTCGCCATCATATTCCCTAAGGATTGATTGAGTATTTTAGAGGAAGGGCCAGAAATAACGTTGAACCAATCACAAAAGAAACATCCTCAATGGTGAGGGTCTACAAACTATAGAGGAAGGCTACACATGACATATTGCTCAGATAAAATATGGGAATACTGGTGAAACATACTGGTATGTTTATTGCTGATTGTTTTCACCAATGTGTCAATCGTGCACGAAATTACCGAATGTAGGCCTACTTTGTTTCTTTTCTGTCTGCACTTAACATTGTTGTTGTTGTTGTGCGACCTGGGAAATAGCCCGGCTACTCTGTGAGACTCGGGCTCATTAACATTTGAAAACAAAGAAAACTCCACTTATGCGAGCGCCTTTTCTGTCACAGATAAATTCGGGAATGTTGACCAGTCTTAGTTGACTCGTTGGGAACTATTGACTATTCTCTACTATTCCTCTACTACTCTACTATTTCGTATTTGAGGCTACAGTGGCTCCGAACCACCGGTCCTACATGATTGGTTGAGGAAGACACACAAAGTGACACGCCCCTTTCCTATTTCCTATTTGGGGAATGTAGGCCTTTAGGATGCGTAGGCCTCATATTTGTTTCTTAAATATAGGCCTACGGTAGGCCCATTTGATTATGAAAGCTACATGTTTAAATGAATTAAATTATTGAATATGCTTGTGTCAGGATGGAGGTGCCCTCAATTGATTTATCGTAATTCACAATTAGTCCTGTCCAAATTGAATCAAGCTATGAAGGGCAAAATAACGGATACGGATTGATCAAGGCTAAATATGACTGTATAGAATGTAGACTTAATGTGTACTTAAAATAAAAAAAATAAAAAAGGTATTAGACGAAGGTTTTCACTGTAGGCTACTTTACGATTTAAATGATGAATGTTAGGCCTACCATGAACTGTTTTCGCTGTAGGCATCTCACTTCAGTTCACAGACTGTGGACAGAAACACTTTCATTTACATTTAGGGCATTTGGCAGACACTTTTATCCAAAGTGACTTGCAAAGAGTACATTTGTTGAAGGAGACAGCAATATATCACGGTGGTACATTAGTTTCACGTTCCCATATTCTATTATTTGTATTTGTATTGACTGAATAGTTGATGCATAGTCTCCATGCATTAGTATTGTTAAGAAATGCAAAATGACACTTAAAAAAGCACTATTTTTTTTACAAACATAGGTCTGCAACCATATGGAGCAAGGAGGGTGGGTGGGGATCTGGGAGCTCGCACTGCATGCTGGGATTTCAATATTGGGGAAAAGCTGAAATCCAGTGATTGTTTTTGTGTGCAACAATAGGACGTGTTCCCATTCACTATTTTTCCCAAGTGACGTCAACGCGGTCGAACGATTATCTGCAGCCGGGGCGGTCGCTGTCGGCTGCAGATAATCGAACATATATTTTTCTCCAGTGTGTAGATCAACATCCGTCAAATAACGGAGCACTATTATTATTATTATTATTATTATTATTATTATTATTATTATTATTATTACATGAGAGCGACTGACTTATACAATCATAAAAAGTCGTGGATAAGAGGCACATTTATATTTAATCGTTTATTAAGCATAGGCTACCCTAAGCTTATACAATTGCACGTTTTGTTGTTAACAGGCCTCATGTCTGCAACAAGACAGAAGAGTGTAATCCACTCTCCAAATAAAGTGTTCTCTTCCTGTAACCAGGGAAATAGGCAATTGGCAAGTAATCTGTGTTGTAATTGTTGTTGGTGGTGGTTTTGTCAAATTAATTGTCACAGTAGCCTATAGGCCTATATTGAAGTGAAATTGAAATTGAAGTGAATAACAACAAAAACAAACAATCAAATAGACAAACATGCACACAATGAAACGGATGCACGAACCTGTAACTCAAAGACAACCCAAGCTGGTCAATGAATTCACGGATCGATAGTGATTGATCACATTATGCTAAGCTGACTGTTGACTCGTGTCCTTGTGGGATGATGGATGACGCGAAATGATGCAGGCAAACAAAAATATTTATTTCCATATTTATGCATGTCAACAGGCCAACATTTTGGCCACATTCTAATATATTGTAAGGAATTGTTTGGGTTTACATAAAGATAATCACAGAACAACAACAACAACAACAACAACAACAACAATAATAATAATAATAATAATAACTATTAACTATTAACTACTATAATTATTTTGAACGTTTTTATTATCAAATTCGCTAAAATTATTTTTGTTGGTCGAATCTTTCTCATTTAGCCTATTTCATCAACTATAAACTAAATTAGGCATTAGGCCTCGCCATTATCTAAACCTATTCAATGTGAAATTGAAATGATCAATTAATTTTCCATGAAAGAAAATTAGTGCTTAATTACGAAAACGGAGATTCATTTACGAGCCGTTCATTGATTAATCGAGTTTAAATCCTTTGAGATTTTCCTACCAAACGAAAATGAAGATCAATTTTGCACCCTAGGGCCAGATGTGCAGAAGTTGTCGACTTAAAGATAACTCCCAGGACGACCCCTTGTGGCTTTCTACCGACGTGGACCAAAATGGGAACCAAATCTTATTATGAAATTAAATATTGCCCGAAAAACATAAATCACTTAAGTGCTATCGTCCAATCAGTAGGCCTAACCTAATAGCAAAATTACCAGCATGTGCCGTGTATTTTGCCAAAGCACAATGAAAATTAGTCCGTTGAGCTGATTAAATGTATTAATGAATAATGAAATGCCATTTTATTCATAGAGAATAGGCCTACTTTCATGAACATCACACTATACTTTGATAGTGAACAATTACATTTTTTTTAACGTCCTCGTTTTCCTCCACAATAAGAGATGATCTGTGCAGGTCTGTGCAATGCCTGAAAACCTGCAACACCACCTTTGACATAATGTCTGGCTTGTTTCCCTCTATGAAAGTTAAAGCTATACCAATGGACTACTTTCACAAAATAAAGAAATTAAATAATAAACTGAACACAAATGTACATTGAGCGTTGTTCTCAAGTCAGGCTGTGATTAAATAACTAAATCACGAAATGAATAAACAATAATAACTTATCCAAAATTGTCATTTTGTCAGTTTTACTAATTGGCCAATGGGCCGATCTGATTTACTTTAAGCACCGAGACAGAACCTGTTTTTCTCAGGCCTATACTGTGTTCTTCGGAGACCCCCCACTAGGCGGCAGCACGCGTCTTGAGGATCCCTAGCAGGACGACGCGGCTGGGACTCCACATGAAGCCTCAACATCACAAGTTGGCTCTTTCGGAAGAGGCCAGAGGGACAGGCAATAACATCGCCCTAATTGGCCCATGACAAAGGATAGGAAAGGAAAACATATCGCAGATAGAATCTGCCTAATCAGTAAGTTAAATTAGCATCAAGCTAAATAGGCCTATAGGCCTATTACAAATCATTTCTGATACTTTCAAGTAATTGCAAATCACGATTGCGTTGGAAGCACCTGCGGGCCTGTAACGCATTTGGTTAACTATAAACAACTTTTTATATTCCAAAACTCCACAAACTCAATAGCCTACAACAATGAAATACATCTCTACCATAGCCTCTTCATGAATCCGACTCAATTAGCCTGCTATTAGCCCCTATCGGCTAAAAATAGCCTGTGCGTTAACGCTCCGCCCTCGCCGAGGAGCCTTCAGCACCGCGGACAGCGACGCAGCGCAGAGAGCCGAGCCTCGCTGCGGAGGACGGAGAGCTGGGCTGGAGTCAGAGGGGCTGGGAGGTAAAGCTATTGTTGTGAGATGTCATACGAGGAAAGACTTGGATTTGGACAATGGACATAATATGCCGGAGACCCCGATGGAGGTTTAACGTCCGAAATGGTGAAAGTCAATGGGATGCAAGTTCTCTGTACAAACCGCATGGTGGACTTGCAGTCTACTGTATATAGCCTGCAATATTGACATGCATGCATGATACGCGAAAGTGTTTTTCATTTGAATTATTAGTAGACCTATAACTACAGCTAATTTAAGGTGGACGTTTCATAATTCATCCGTGAGATCCTTGTGAGAAAGTTGCGCTGCCACCGTTATTACACGTTTTTCAGTCAGCGGATTTTACATGAGTTGCAAACACGTGTACACTAATCTAACATGACAAGAACATCACAGACGACCGCGTTTGCGCTTAAGTTTCATTCAACTTGAATTCCGAATTCCGACGCTTCATTTAACCCGCACGTCTCCACGCCGCCGGTCGCCTTCAGACTCCAGAGCGGCCCGCCGTGTTGATGGCGAGATGGCCCGGCTCCGGAGGAAAGTGTGCGTCGCTCTCTTCCTGTTCTCCTTGTTTCTCTTCGGCACCATGATGGGCCTGAGAACTTTAAAGAACGGCGACTTCTCGGACTTCCAGTCTCCGGGAGCGGACCTCCTCCCGGTCATAGCGGACCGGGAGCGCGTCACGCTCTCCCCGGGTCAGGCTCGCGTGGACGGGAGCGACGCCAAAGCGCAGGCATCGTCGAACCACGGCGCGGACGCGTCCGTATTTTACGACGTCCACATATTTTACTACGTGTGGTACGGGACGCCACACTTGGACGGTAAATACCTCCACTGGGATCACGCCCTGGTCCAGCACTGGGACCCCAAGATCGCCGCCAGCTACCCGAGAGGGAGGCACATGCCGCCGGAAGACATCGGCTCCAGTTTCTACCCTGAGCTCAACCCGTACAGCTCCCGGGACCCGGACGTGCTGGAGTCGCACATGGAGCAGATCGGAGCCTCCGCCGCAGGTAGAAAACACTCAAACCCCGACCCGGGAAAATGCTACTTCAATACTTAAACAAGCCTCCATTGCATGACAGATAAGCACACACACATCGGCGTATATCTACTGCTGAGATGTAGCACCAGTGAGTATATAACAAGGGCTAATGACATTTGGCCTACTGAATTAAAGAAAGAGCCCACATGCCCATACCAACATCCTCTTGCATGTTTGAAACTTTATAATCAGTCAACTACAGTCTCAACTACGTGGAACTAAAATGGGCGACCACATCTTTTCTTCTTGTTCGTTTTTAAAATCTTTTTAAGAAAGGCATTGTGTCGCCTGGCCTCTCAATAGGCTGGTTATTCTACACCAGGCAGATGACTGATGGAGCCCAGAGCTCCACTTCAGGCTGATCCATTTCATTAGGGCCGGCCGCCTCGCACAGACACACACACACACACACACACACACACACACACACACACACACACACACACACACACACACACACACACACACACACAGCACGCCAAGGCAAAACACCAATCGCTTTAATGACAACAACAACAAGGAAATCGGAGGTAGTGGTGTTTTTTTGATGTAGTAGGCAACTTTGCATTACAAGGGGGAAAAAAAAAAACATCTTAATGAAATATTCCCTGTCCCTCTGGGGGGGAAAGTGCATGCATGAGATGAACAAATTGCCCTTTAGTGCATATTTAATGTGCCGGCGAGAGGAATGATGAGCTGTCATGTACGCTGTAGCCATGCGAGAGCTTATAAATAGTCCCACGTCCACGCGTGAGCAGAACAGAGCATAACTGATGTGGGGGGTATTCCATCTTTTTCAAGTGAGAACTTTGGAACTTGTATCAGTGCCTAGATCTGTGTGTGTGTGTGTGTGTGTGTGTGTGTGTGTGTGTGTTGTGTGTGCGTGTGCGTGTGTATGCATGTGTGTAGGTGTTCTGGTCATCTCCTGGTACCCACCAGGTGTGGCAGATGATAACGGGGAGCCTAGTGAAGACCTGGTACCGGCGGTGTTGGACGCAGCCGACAGACACAACCTCAAGGTAGGCTAAGCTCCTGTTAGCCTACTGTGTGTGTGTGTGTGTGTGTGTGTGTGTGTGTGTGTGTGTGTGTGTGTGTGTGTGCATGTGTGCATGTGTGTGCGTGTGTTAGACAGAACCCACTATTCAACTACTGATAACCTACTGGTAGACTAACTGACTGTTAGCATACACCTCCTGTTAGCCTAACATTAAGCTACTGCTGTTACCCTACTAACTTACTGTTACCCGACCCTACTGTTACTGGTCTGCTAACATAGGCCTAGCTTCTGCCTACCGTCTGCTAAACCTAATTCTAACATAAAATAACCCTCTGCTAGCTTAATTATAATTGCACCTATTCTGTAGCGAAGCCTCCATTCCAGAAGCAGTCTCAGTCCATATGGTCTGCTTTATTTGTTGTTTAACCCATCAACACTTCCTCACTTCCTCACCACAGGAAGACAGTATCCAAGCCCCCCCCCCCCCCCCCCCCACCCCCACCCCCTGCCGAAGACCTTGTAACTGAAAGCCCAGAGACAGAGTCCTGCTTCATTATTCATCGATGATTGGCAGAATAGGAATGAGGTGAAAGTGGTTGTTCATGTTGGGATGTCCGTATATGTCGCGTGTGTCCCCCCCCCATCCCCTCCCCGTTACACAGTAGGCCATCCAGCACCACCGTGGCTATCGGTGCATGTCCATCTGTGAATCTGTTGAAAGGAAAGTCCAGAGCATTCAAGTGAATTTGAGATGGCGGTGGCGTGACATAGATAGGCCTCCGTGCTGATCAGGCAGCAAGGCCAAGCTCTGTTTCAACCCTCCAGCACACTTGGAGAAATATCCCTTCTCCATCCCTCCGTCTGTTACTCCATACCAAAGGTCCCAGTGAGGTCAGACATCAAAAGGCCACGCGAGCTAAATAAAGAGATGGACGATGGGCTCGTGGGCAATGCTCCCCGTGGTGACCCAGGTTCCATTCTGATCTGATCTCTCTTCTCCTCTCCTGCCCGTCTTCTCTGCGCTGTCCTTAAAGCCCACCGATGAAGAGATAAAATCGCGAGTTGAGTCACACGATCGTACGGAGTTAATAACAAAAGGCTTGTTATTCTAGTAGAAACATACTGAGGTGGTGTTTTCTCAGAGTGGAGGGCAGCGGAGGCCCCGCCTGTCAGCTCTCATCTGCTAGTTTGCGCCTTCTGTTGTTCAGCTCCGGGCGCGGAAATAATTCTTCTGCGTCGCGGAGCAGCGGGGACGGACACTTACAACGTACAGACCTCCGTGTGATGCCTCGTTAGACACGGGAAGAAACTGATCGTCGACGGAGATGTAGTGTCAGTGCTGGGCAGCGGAGCGTTCTACTATGTGTGTGTGTCTGTGTTTGGAGAGAAGAGCTACACACACACACACGCACGCACGCACACACACACACACACACACACACACACACAAACACACACGGTCTAGCAGAGCAAATGAACAGGCCATAGAGGTCAGAGGTTGGCTAGCTTGACTGTAGAGGAGACTGCAGAATGGTGGCATGGAAGATCTTCAGTCAGAATTGGGCTGTGTGTGTGTGTGTGTGTGTGGGGGGGGGGGGGGGGTCTCTTGCACACATGGATGACAGCAGTGAAGCCTGCGCCAAGGTTGAATGATGCCATTGTACTGTCTATACACCACGGCAAGCGCTTACATTCAAACCTCCTCAACTGGTCGGTGAAGATGAAGCAGTCGTCTTTCTGCAGGGACTCGTAATAACCTAGGTGGGTTATGCCAGAGCACAGAGACAGATGGCATACCAGCACCGTAGGTCTCTATGCAGAAGGCTCGTATCATTTGGCCATAATGCAGCATCTTTAACACAGCCGAAGCTAATGCAGCATCGCTAATATAGCATGAGCTAATGCAGCGTTGCTAATACAGCATAAGTCAATGCAGCATTACTAACACAACAGACTAAACCTAACGGCGCTAATGCATTAGCTCTAACTATGGTATTCCACATGATTTAAGGAGATTTCAGATGCACGTGGGGCTTTCAGTGAGCTTGGCCATACACTCAAGAACCTGTCTTCTCTCTTTGGTTAAGGTCTTGGAAGCCTTGAACTTGAGTAGTACAGACTGGTTTTAGTGAGCGCAACTGAATCACCAGCGTCTTTGGTGTTCTTCCAGTCAAGCAGGGAGGCTGGCACCTGCGCCTCACGGACACACACCACAACCACACACCACACACACACACACACACACAATGTGTGTGTGCTGTGGTGTGGGTGTGTTGGCTTGATCAGCTGATGGAAGAGATAGGTGAACGATTAAAAGGCGTTAAGAAGGCATTAAAGACGATGACAAATTAAAAGACAATGTTTTTAGAAAGAAAATTGAATCAATAAATAGTCAAGCCATATCCCCATGATTGTTACCATACGCTGTTTTTCACCAGGGCTCAGCATGGGTCTGGGCTTGGTTGTCCTTCCCTCGATCAATATGAACAGTTTCATATATTATTCAGGTTTGAAGACTTATCAACGTCAAACAGCAGAACAAACAGCTGCTGTCAGCCACAAAAGCTGACCGGACAATATACATGTAGCCTTAATGTATTGTTGATGGTGGACCAGGCTGAGTGCCTTGCTCCAGGAGTTGTTGGTAGTTTAGCCAGATAAGAGCAAGGATTGTACCCAGCAAACCTCCGAGTTGTCTCAAAGTTTATTAGGGTATTTTGCGGTTTAACTACTGTTCGCTTCTCAGGAAAGATTTAGATCTTATTTCCGTGAAGAGGTTGAAGAAAATGTATCTGGAAGGTGTCTCGCAAAGTAGTGATTTTCAAGAGGCCATGTTTCCCGTTGCATAACAGCTTAAGAGTGGAGCTATAGTGTATGCTAAAGCGAAGCTAGCTCCCACATCCCTGGCACCCGCCCAGACGGCCACCTGTTAGGTAACAGCCGCGCCGGACACTTTGATTCCTACAGGATGTAACATAGGGGCCCCGCCCACACACACAGCTTTTTGGTCTGGATTCTACAAGCAAACCCTGGTTGTATCTGAACAGACAGAATCCCAAGCAGAGGCCATAATACAACACAATATGGAAATTTTTTATTTTACATTATAATGAACATCTGACATGGGAAGAGCGGTGTGTGCGTTGCTGTGCATGTGCATGTGTGTTGTATGTGTGTGGACAAGTGCACATGTAGGCTATGTTTGTTTGTTTGTTTGTATGTTTATGTGTGTGTGTGTGTTGTCCCATGACTCAGTGTGTTCCACCCTGGGGGCCGGAATCAAATGTTCCCCAGAAAGTAGGACATGAACCCAGGATACGGACCAAGCATCCAACGCATCCAACGCTCAAAACCATGGTCATCGGAGGGGAAGACACAACAACGACATAACAAAAATGCTTTTAGCTAGCTAAAAAGATGACATTTAAGCATGTCAAAGGATTATTTAAGCACCCTGTGTCTACAAGAGAGGAAATATAACTCAATAGGGTCAGTCCCTTGTCCATCTCCATCATCATTGTACGATGCGGTCCCTGGGGTGCTTGTCCACTGTGCTGGAACAAAAAAAGGGTTTTACTTGTGTCATGTATAATTCATGTCATGTAATTCGCTAGTCTGCCATTAAATATTCTCCTCGCTAAACCGTTCAGTTGCACGGTGTTCCCCCGCTAGTTAGATTCAAAATAGCCATTTAAAATAATAGGCCTATAGTTTTTACCAGAGCCACCCGAAGGCCTGTAATTCTGTAATGACCTATAGATTGATATTCAGACTTCAGACCTAAACAAAATGTATCTAAATATCTAGAGACATTGAAGACTTTTACACTGTTTTCTGTATTGAGTCAGTGACGGGAAGATCGAAGATATATATATCGAACTAGATTTAAAAATATTGAACATAAGGTCACAGTCAGCTGTCATTCATGCTAATGCTGGTGAGCATAAAGCAGTTTGTCGCAAACCTACCACGGTCCTTTATCGTTTAGATATTGAGGGAATTAGGGCACATTGCGGACAGATTCAGAATGAATGTCAAGAAGAAGATGATCATTTCATGGCTATATTAATTATTCAGTAATAAATAGCAATTGATCCACAAATGCTCTGTGATCCCGGGGTATGCCATGACTAATCTAAATCCATTACTCAAATTGCTTTGTCAAATTACTCCTGAAGAAAAGTCACAAATGCCACGACTCACCAGCCAGGCCTGATCACCCGGTATTTGCCGAGCACCGATAGGTCGACTACCGTTGATCCCTGGCGGTTCTGGTCTCCTATTGGTCCGTCATCCACAACCACCGCTAGTCTCGGCCACAGCTCCTGAAACTCCTAAAATCGGGACGGGAGGGAGGGGAGGGGGGTTAAGAAATGTACATAAAAAGTACATATAAAAAAGTGTATCGTGCACAATTTACAAGTGCATAAGACTCTCCTCTCTGGGTTTGTGCTACTCATAACCTAGGACATTTGATTCCAACTACAGATGTGGAATCAAAACGAGGTCACACACAAACACATGGCAGTAAACTATCAGACGGTCGGTGCACACTCACGTGCACAGCCACAGTGCTGGTGTGTGCGCTGATGTTGGCGCTGGTGAGGGCCAGTGGCTCCTCGCACATCTGGCAGAGCCGCCGCAGGAAGCCGTGGTTAGGGATGCGTACTCCCACCAGCTGTAGCACACACACACACACACACACACTACATATCATTAATCAATACATAGAACATTC
>PIJE02000008.1:1259743-1323929 GCA_002895965.2 Coryphaenoides rupestris | reverse complement strand
GCCCTATGCTCTCTCTCTCTCTCTCTGCGCGCATTACGCTAACATAATCAACACGTGATCACACACACACACACACACACACACACACACACACACACACACACACACACACACACACACACCACACACACACACACACACACACACACACACACACACACACACACACACACCACACACACACACACACACACACACACACACACACACACACACACACCTTTTGAGATGGTGATTGCGATCCACATGGAAGAGCATAACTGTGTTTTTTTGTCATCAGCACAAGAGAGAGATGGCAGGGTGGTTCATCCTGACGTCTCTCTCTTGTGCTGATGAGAAAAAACCCCCAAAAAACGCTGTATGTATTGTTGGTTGGCCCAAATAAAAAAAATCTACCAAACGTGACTCAGTCCTGTACATTGTACGTCATAATTGCCTGAGCACAACCTTTTTATAGTTGTGCTCAGGCTATTTCAAGGGGTTAAAATAAATTCCACAATTAAGTTCCGGACTGTTTTAGTGTACAATAAGATCCCATGAGTCTTATTAAGCTCTTCCTCACCATCAGTCCATCTGTCTCTATGTCCGTCTATCGCTCCACCTTATCCTGTCCATCTCCCCCTTTGATCAGTCTGTACTGACATGATGGATGAACCTTAATGGACTAACAGTGGTCAACACTTGGCAAAGAGCAGCAGTTGCACTTGGGAGTTGGACCAGAGAGTTCCAGAGTCAGAGTCAGGATGAGTTGACTTACGGGAGTGAAAGGGTTGAGATCTTTGTTGAGAACTTCGGACCGTTCAAACACCAGCGTTACCGGACCAGGGAGAAGATCTGTCAGAAGTTCTGCCTTCACCTTCACTTTACAATACCTGCCGAGCAAAAAACACACTAAATATCTGTACATCATTACAACTTGTACTGACCAAAACAGACAAAAAGGGGTTGTTCGAAACACTCACTTGTAAATGTCTTGGATTTCTCCGACACATATGGCCAGAGGTTTCTGTCCATTTCGTCCTTTGATGTCGTACACCGTCTTGATGGCGAGGCGGTGCTGCGCCAGGCACGCCAGGCCGTAGATGGTGTCCGTGGGCACGGCCACGACCAGGCCCTCCTTCAGGGCTCTCACGGTGGCGGCCAGGACTTCAGCGCCATCTACAGGTGGGAAAGTAAGGAAGGTCACAACACCAGCATTCATGACTCATGACTCTATTACAATACATCAACTGCATACGGAGAATACATAGGACGGATAATATTAGCACAACCTTCTGACTTTAATATATATATATATTTTGTTATGGCTTCATAATAAATATTGCAAGGATAAAATTGAGAAGAAGTATTGCACGACATTAAGAACATAGCACATGAGAGGAGATGAGAGGTAATATTGAGAGGTAACATGATACATGATTCATATTCGTTCACATAATGCAGAAGGATCCTGCCGTCTTTCGGAAACACATACATTGCGATTGATGGTACATCTGCTGCTTTCTGAATCCGTCATAATATCACTTAAGACAGATTAATTGTTAAACAGTTTACCTGCTCGGTCCTCATCCGGGCAGAGGGGCCATTAAACGTCTGTGGCAACAAACGCAGCAGCTTTGTCTGCAGCTCTTGGCACATGGTGGCAGAGCTGCTTCTTAGTTTGATGAATCCCCTACCGACGTCTAAAATCACCTTCATAAAGTACTGCTCGCGGTACGGTGGACACACTACAGCATGTTGTCTGACGAAACACAAGCACACACTTCCGGGTAACGCCCACCCGACACGTCACGGACTCTCTTAAAGGGGCAGCGCGCTGTTTTCAATTTAATTGCCCTTTTATTTATTTACAATATCAGACACCTCGAACCTGAATTCAGAGAACTCAAAGCAAATACAGAGAATCGACACGTCTAGATATAATTAGCTAAACTGTGTAATTCGGGCTAGAGCTATTTATTTTGTTACTGATTGGGTAAATATAAATCACCTGTGAAGTAATCAATACAAACAAAAAGCAGTAAAACAAGAGCACGGTTGGTTTAGTGATGGCGTCCCACACAGGTAACAGCAAAACCATGTTTCTTTGTCACCATTTCATTGAAATCAATGTCAAAGTGTGGTTTGTTTTACCACTTTCATACTACAGAGATTGGTTAATAAATTACAATAAATAATAAATGATCAACTGATACTCAATTCAAGTTGGTTAATAAATGATCAACTGATAATTCCAGATCTTAAAGCGCCAATGGAGAGTCAGCAAAACAAGGAGGGCGACTCTCACATGACAGAGGTTATCAATGTTCTGCGCCATAGACAATCACAATATTGATCTATACAATGAAACATTGATGCAAATTAGTATCTTTGTTTCCCCCCTGTAACAGCGACTGGCAGAGGTTGGTGAGAGGTTGCTGACCCTGGATTATCAGATGTCGCTATGCAACAAAGTCCTGGAGGATCTGCAAGAGTTGCACCAGGGTATTGTTTTGGTAGGTCTGCTTCACTTGCACAAATGAGTAATCTAAACATTCACCATTGCCTTGCTGACATGCTCATTGTGTTCTAGAAGAGGAACCTGCAGGACGCGCCGTTACCAACTCAGGAGTGATGTTACAAAAAGCACTGATTTTAAAATCTGACTTTCATGTTTGAATAAATAACAGCAGAAGGCTAGTGGCTCTTGATTTGATGACGCAACACACCACATGGTTTCTGTGACAAGAATAAGGTTTAATTAGTATATTGCTCTCAATTCAAAGTTCTTGATCATAACACAATATTACCTTATACAAAACAAGCATAAGCAAACTTTCACATACATTCTTTAAAAAATACTAATCTTTACAATTCCCCAGTCTTTGGGTGACAAGACATTCAATTGGAAGCAGAGTTGCCCCTCCAGCGAACACATTTGAAAATCCAGCTCTCCGATGTACAGGTTTCCAAAGAAAACGCACGTTTCCAAATCAATGTCTCCATCAGTGTTTTGCTCACAGGCGGTTACCACTTCAGATACATATTTCCGAAAGACAAAAAGCGCTTCTCCAGTTTTACAACCGTTTTGTTGCTGAATGACCCGAAAATCGACAACCTTAAACTTCCAAAAGGCAAAAACCAGTGTTTTGATTGATTGGTTAGATGAGTTAATCAAGTCACGTTCCAATGGTTTGTAGGATTTTTGTAGCAAGAGAGAATTACTGAAGTGAACATTGTGTTCAAATATTTCAGTAATTTGAAGAGGAACCAAACATTAAAGTGAAATGACAGGACTGGCACCAACTCTGAACCAAGGCAATGCCAACTGTTTGGCTCAATTTGGCACCCTGTGCCACCACTATGAGCACCAACATCTCTCCAGTACACACTAATTTGAGCCAATAGGAAAGAGTGCATAACGGTTAAATATGCATGGGAGAGCACTTGAGTCAAAACATCTTAATGCCCAAAAGTATCCACTCAAATAAATGATAGCAGTTGGAATAAAAAGAACCATAAAAAAAAAATATGTGCACATTGGAGAAGAAAGCCACCTTGTTGACAGCAGAGCGTTCTACATTGCAACAGACGCTCTACTTCATGAGTGGAAATGTTTCAATTTCAGTTTGATCTGTCTACTCGTCACCGAGTGCCACTGCTGCCAATGGTTAGGAATTGCATAGTATTTACCTCTAAAGTATGCATGGTGTTACTTTACCACCAGGCGCGAGTGTGATGAACCCCAAGTCGTTTCAAAATTACCACTGGTGACATCACAAAGAGGCGTGTCCACCCAGATGTATGGCGACTGGATCAGTTACCAGCCCTACCCGGTGGTGGACTGTACCAATGGGTAGGCTTATTGATCCATCATACATCTGGGTGGACCCTCCCACTTAAGTCACTGCTTGTAACGGCTAAATCACCCTCACACCTGGTGGCAAAATAGCGGCCCTTTAATGCACGTATGGATGGCAGTTTCCATTCCCAGTGATGACTCACCCTGCTGGGATGAACCAGGGGAGGGCTCCCGCAGACCTAGGTGGAACCCACCAAAATAAAATTCCTCGGATTTGTTCAACAGCTTGTTTGACGAAATCGCTTTTCCTAGTGCATGGGCGGGGCAGCAAACACGGCAGGACTTTGAACTTCCTGAAGCGACCGTACCGCGGCAGAACGTCAGGAGTAGAATCCGCGCCCACCGGTGGCTCCCTACCCTCCCAATAAAGTGATTATCGACTGCGAACCCGCGACGAGTGTTGGCCCTCTGCGATGCATGTGTGTGACTAAATCCCGGGGGGGGAGGGGGGGTTAACCACCAATCAGATTGCTTGGCGTGGAGCCGCTTTCTAGGCAAACCAGGTGGGCTTGTGTGTGTGTGAGAGGCTCGTCGTGTCAGTAGAGATGAGAGGGGAGGGCTCGACCGGACGCGAGGCCGCAAAGCCTCACACGTGGCGGACGCACTCGTACACGCGGGTCCTTCCACTCCGTTAGCTCGTCATTGCATTGTGTCCCTCTGTTTATATTATTCTCTGGGCGCGAGGCTATGTGTTGCGTTATATTTCATATCACTACTCTCAGCTGTACACGAGCCCCAGCAGACCGGCCACCTACAGATAAAATCTTCTGCATAAGACTGGGGAGGAGGGGGGGGGAGCGGCTACTAACCTCACCACCTTCTTCGCCCCCCTCCCTCAGAACCTCTCGGAACGATGGGGTTCAAAACTCTATACAAAAATACAAACTCTAAAAGGATCTAGAGGTTCCCGCTAAATGTATTTACAATGGAGACGGGGTGAGAATGGGGAGCAGCGGAGGCAGAGTGGCATGGAGGAAAGAGGAGAGAGTGTGGTCGTGTGCAAAACAGGCAGAGGGGAGCGAAAGAGCAGCAGACGTCCTAAATACTGCAAGTGTTCGGGGAGGGGGTAAAGTAATGCATGGGCAAATGAAAGGTCAAAAAGGTCAAAGGTGGTCAGGCCCGGCTAGGAGTCGATGCATCCCTGAGGGTCAAAGTGCTATTGAACAAGGAGCCCCGAACAGAACGTCCGCGTGTCTCGTCTCCACACACACACACACACACACACACACACACACACACACACACACACACACACACACACACACACACACACACACACACACACACACACACACACACACACACACACACACACACTTTGAGCAGGGCCAAGCATGTTCTTAGAAAGGAAATCAGTAACAAAAGAAAGTAACCAAAAAAAAGGTAGACATGGAATAAATTATATATTAGAAATCATATTCAACAAATGATTTCTCCACCGTCTTTTACAGTCAATCTGACCTGGGAAAAGGAGCAGGCGTGTTCAATAAATTAACAAATTAAATATTAGTTTACGCTGAAGAAAAGGTAACCTGCGCGTGTCTCCATTTAGATTCGTTCAAAAGTGAAATCAAACAAAGGAAAAGGCAAATAGATTGTGGTATTGATTCGTGAGCAGCTGAAGAAAAATTCAAATCACATTGTGAGGACCTCAGCAGGAACACTGAGGAGCTTCCTTCATACGTTTGGAGGTTGGGAGACAGAAGAACCACGACAAGGAATTGGACCACGGCAAACTACCCCCCCCCCCCCCCTACCCCGGAGCACGGTTCTGCTGCCAGCGTCTGATGGACCCGGATCCATCCGCCTCCTACACAGTGCCCTCTGACCCTGGCTCCTGCGGTACAGTACTAAGATAGACAATAAAAAGCTTCAGGCTTACGTTTAGTTTTTTAAGTTCAGTTCTCAGAATGGAATTTCAATAGATTTCAGTGCTCAGACAAGAACAGGAACTTGGTTCATTGTAGGGGTGGTGGTAAGGGGGGCGAGGGTTATGAATGGATATGCTAGAGCGATCCAAGGCCCAAGGCCCAAGCCCCACCCCCCGCATCCCCGCCATTCAGAAGTAACACACGGGCACTAACGACGTGGCTGAACAACAGACAGTTCGTTGATTCCGGAGCTACCCGTGGAATGTGGACCAGAATGCACTGCGGGCTGCAGGAGGTGCGGCGGTGAAGCGCGCCAGTCTGGGAGGAGGGACTCACGCATCTGCCCTTCCCCCTGCTGCTCCTCCTCCTCCACCACCACCAACACCACCGTTACCGGCGCCCCCACTGCCGTTGTTGGCGGCGGCAGCAGCGGCCATGTTGAAGTCTTTGCCGACAAGGAGCAGAGCCTCGATGTTGGCCGCCGTCTCGGGGCTCTGCAGCGACAGGAAGTCCGACACGTCCATGTTGGCTGGGAGGCTGTTGGCCGGGCCGGCGGGGGCGACCCCCAGAACGACCTCCGCCTGCTGGGAGGAAGATGGAGGGAGGCAGCTTGAGGTGGGAGGGGGGGAGGAGGAGGATGAAGAGGAGGCTGCGGCGTGCTGCAAAGGCTCAGAGGGCAGCGTTGGGGGCGGAGGCGGAGGAGGAGGGGGAGGCGTGGGGTCAGGGGGCGGCTGCCGGGGTAAGGTGGCGGGAGGGGCTCTGTCTTTGACGGCATCTCGGCAGGCGCACTGACACTGGCACGACTCCTCCTGCTTGATGATGATGACGGGCAGACTGAGACCGATCTGCTGCACCGAGCTGCCTGCACACACACACACACACACACACCACACACACACACACACACACCACACACACACACACACACCACACACACACACACACACACACACACACACACACACACACACACACACACACACACACACACACACACACACACACACACACAAATGAAGGAACAATAATTCCAATATACGAGTACCCAGGGAAAGACAAAGGTGGAGGGTGAAGCAAGGCTAATCGAGGAACTAAATGGGCACAAATAGGCGCTTCTGAATAAGTTCCTACCTGCATTGCTTCCAACTGGAATGGCGGTGGTGAAGAATACCTTCTCTACTTTTGGCGCTCCTTTGTGCTGCTGTGGAGACAGGGACCAGACAGAGAGCATGTCAAGCATGGCTCTCACAACGGCTCTCACAGCAGCACTGAGATCAGACGCCCGCCTACCGCTTGATCTGGGTTCTGCTGGCTGTTGGCAGCACTGCTCAGGATCCACTGAAGGTTCTGGTCGGTCATGACCAGGCTCTGCGTGGGGGCGATGGTGAAGGTGGTGGGGGGGGCGGGGGCCACGGCGGCAGCGGGGATGGCTACGGGGCGACCTGTGGCCGGTAGGCCCTCCGCGACCGCCACTGTGGCGGGAAGAGCGGCGGGAGCAGCGGTGGCCGGGGGAAGGGCCGGAGCGGCTGCAGCAGGGGGTCCCAGAGAAGGGGAGCTGGTCTGGGGGGGCTGGCTGTCTGGCTGCAGGAAAGCAGGTGGCAGAGTGATGTAGTGCTGGGGCAGGGCGGTGGCCAGGGCCTGGGCTGGGGGAGGCTGCACCGCCAGCTGACCGGGGGCCGGGGGCTGGATCTGGGCGGAGGGCGGCGGTGGCGGGGCCGAGGGAGGGTCAGGCACGTCGAGAGCCTGCACAGGGCCCGGCGTGGGGGCGATGGAGGCCGAGGGGGCGGAGCCGGCTGGGGTACAGGTGGGGGTGGTGGTCTGACAGCAGGAGGTGTGAGCGTGGGGTGTGTCCAGTGCGGTGGTGTGAGCGTGGCCCTGGGCGTGGGGGTGGGGGGAGGTGGGGCTGAAGGAGAAGGAGAGGATGGAGGACCCGTCGCCGCCCCCCGGCCGAGTGCTGGTCTCAAGGATGAAGGACTCCACCAGGCCCTCTGAGGACAGGAGCAGAGAACCCGCGGTGTCAGTCACAGATGCGCTCATAACCATGATCACGACCCTGAGGCCGGTCCGGATGAGAACCACTACGTACCGTGGGGAGGCCCGTCGTCCTGGCTCACACTGTTCTCCGGACTCTGGAACATGAGTTCAAAGATCTTTATGGGCGTCGCGTTGTTCAGGTCCAGGTTCTGTAACACAATTCACAAGGTCATCAAGAGGTCACCAAGGTCAGCATAGTACAGCACCATTTGGCATTGGGAGGTGGAATATAACCCAGGCGGTAGAAGCCTTGTGGTTAATGGAACCTCAACATCCCACGTCAAAGTGCAGGCATCCCTGAGCAAAAAGGCTAACACTCACATTTCTGTCCAAAATAAATTCACTGCAGTAAATCTTGTGGAGCCTAGTTAGTTCATTATCGCTACGACTGAGACTTACGTTGTTGATGTTTTCTCTGAGCTCAGAGTCCGTGGAGATGAGGCTCAAGTCACTGAGGCACAGCGAGTGATTGGCATCCTGCGATCAGAGACAAACGGGCACCAATTAACTCGAATCAATTAACTAATTAACTGTTATACCTGTGTCATGGGCCGATCACTCTCAAGTACAAGTTAAACTCACATTAGAGCGGGGGGCGTGTCCCTACAATCAGAGAGCAGAGGGCATGTCCCTACCTCAGACAGTGGGGGTGTGTCCCTACTTCAGACAGCGGGGGGGCGTGTCCCTACCTCAGACAGCGGGGGGCGATGTCCCTACCTCAAGACAGTGGGGGGCGTGTCCCTACCTCAGACAGCAGGTTGGGGGGTGGGGACGTGTCCCTACCTCAGACAGCGGGTTTGGGGGGTGGGGCGTGTCCCTACCTCAGACAGCGGGTTGGGGGGTGGGGCGTGTCCCTACCTCAGACAGCGGTGGGGGTGGGCGTGTCCCTACCTCAGACAGCGGGGGGCGTGTCCCTACCTCAGACAGCGGGTTGGGGGGTGGGGCGTGTCCCTACCTCAGACAGCGGGTTGGGGGGTGGGGCGTGTCCCTACCTCAGACAGCGGGTTGGGGGGTGGGGCGTGTCCCTACCTCAGACAGCGGGTTGGGGGGTGGGGCGTGTCCCTACCTCAGACAGCAGGTTGGGGGGTGGGGTGTGTCCCTACCTCAGACAGCGGGTTGGGGGGTGGGGCATGTCCCTACCTCAGACAGCGGGTTGGGGGCTGGGGCGTGTCCTTACCTCAGACAGCGGGTTGGGGGGTGGGGCGTGTCCCTACCTCAGACAGCGGGTGGCTGAGCGTGACAGTGAAGGGCTGGCCCTTGCCGTGGCCCCTGATGTGGCTCTTCAGGCTGTACTGGCTGCTGAACGTCTTCTCACAGCCGTTGCTGGGGCAGTTGAACGGCTTCTCCCCTTCAGAGACCACAGCAACAGAGTTTCACACTTCACTCCTTTTCCTGGTTAGCCTGCGCTATGCGCCAACGTTTTAATGGAGGATGGCATGGTTTTATTTACTATTTATTTACTATTTTTATTTTCATTAGATTTAAAATGTAATCAGCATAACTTGCTCACTGAGACAGAGATACTCGGAGTGGGAGCGAGAGAGATAAAGTGGACATTAGAATAATGCGTTGCCATGGATACAGACTTATGTTGCTGGTCTATCTAATGCAATAATAAGTATGGACGAAAATGAGGGTGCAGGTTGCCTTCGCTGAGGAAAGTAGACATGTTCCAAATTAACCTCAGACACGTCAGTGACTCAAATCAGTTGCTGCAGGTATGCATGTACCTGTGTGTGTCCGTACGTGCGTTTTTAGATGATGACTGGCAGCAAAGGCCTTTCCACAGCCGTCATGGTCACACCTAAAGGGAGAAAATTATCCATAACAAGAATAATAATTATTGCATTTATATAGACCATTAAAATGCAAACAAATGCTTCAGGTGAAAAAAAACCAAAACCAAATTGAGCACAAACAGAACAAGAAGAAAGAATTTGTAAATTAAGGAAATAAAAACGTGTGAGTGCAATGAAACGAGTAACCACAAATGGGTTAAAAACACAATCTGTGCTTTCCAATCAAGATGTGTGGTGACCGAGGTAACCCGATCTGCCTTCTTCATTACCAAGAATACCGTCTAGCTAGGCCTGCAAGCCGGGGGGGGGGGGGGGGGCCCAACAAAACCACCATCTCATCCGCCCGGTTGTGGAATCACTCTGGCCCAAACAGACCGAGAGATTCGCGTAAATCGTAAAGAAGAAAGCCCAAAAAGTGGCTTCATTACCCTCAGCGGGGAACACTGGTGCTTTTCCCCGGGGTGGAGTAAAAACCCGGAGACGGGGGGCGGGGCATCACTCACCGGAATGGCTTCTCCCCGGTGTGGGTGCGGATGTGCTTCCGCAGGTCGCTGAGCGTGGTGAAGTACTTGGTGCAGCCCTCCGACTCACAGTTGAACGTCTTGCCCGTGTGGAGCCTCTGGTGGGCCTTCAGCCTGCGGAGCCCGCACAGGTTCATTATCAACACATATGGAGGACAAACTTTGGGATCTAGCGCTCTCCTGAGTGTGTGTGCTGGTGGCTGATTTAACCTGTGGTGCACTGATTAGCCTATGCACCACCCCCCACCCCCAGACTCTAAATGGGCCAGGTGAGGCCAATTAAGCCAGCCAGCCACCAAACACACACACTCCCACAGCTTTGTTTTACACTGACTTAACTGCTGTGGAAGCCATAGCCTGATACCCGCCGGACAAACTGGACCAATCAAAGGGCTGCAGTGACGAGCCAGAATGACAAAGAACTGCTCAGTCGCTAACCAATTTAGGATGAGAAATACGGGACAAATCACATTCTAGACTAATCTAATCTGAGTTTCGTGATATGTTGCCAGGGTGTATTGGGCTCGTCCATCCGCTACGCAGAAACAAAGCGCGTCGACGGCTATTCGTGTCTCACATTCATGCCGATTCACAGCGTACATGAATCTGAGCCCTACACACAGGGTAGGCAGGGGTGTCACCCGTCCAAGGGACAGGTGCTGGGACTTTCCCCGAGAGCAAGGGGAATCTAACCAGCAACCCCACCCAGCTGGCGACATGAGGGTAACAGGAGAAGCAGAACGCAGTTGATAGGGGAACTTTGCTGCTTTTCAACCCGGCTTGGTATAATTTCAATGTGGGTAGCAAACGAACAATGTTTACCTTTGACCTCCATATTGCCTGCACACATATCTCCACCATCTTACCCCAACTTTGTCATTAACTCTGTCCAATGACTGAGTTGGGGTACGATTTGGGCTAAGAGTTGGGGTTTTCTCCTCTCATCATCATGTGCAATATTCTTAATGTCATGTGCAATACTTCTTCTCAATATTATCCTTGCAATATTACGTTGCCAACATTATGTTGCCATGCTACATTACCTTTCATCATTATGTGCAATATTCTTTATATCATGTGCAATACTTCCTCTTACCATTATTACCCTTTTTTGCTGACTGACTAGCCTCATGAGGCTAGTCAGTCATGAGTAGCTCATGAGGTAAGCGTGGGTCTGGCAACAGGAAGGTTGCTGGTTCGATCCCCGGGTTCTGCCTAGCCAAGTCTCTGAGCAAGATGCCTAACCCTAACTGCTCCTGACGTTGTTACCTTGCATGGTTGGCGTCGCTGTATGAATGGGTGAATGTGAGGCAATACTGTAAAGCGTTTTGGATAAAAACGCGATATAAAATGCAATCCATTTACCATTTAGACTTACTGTAAATCTGTTATATATATTATTTTTTTCTATATTGTTTTATTCTATTGCTATGCAACAACAATTTCCTTCAAGATCAATAAAGTTCTATCTTATCTTATCTTTATTTGGGGTAGGATTTTGCATCTATGCTGTGCCCCAGAGAAAGAGAGAAAGAGAGAGAGAGAGAAGCAGCAACACATGCAGGTGTTTTTCACACATATCTAAGGCTTTAAAATACTTTTTTCTTACAAAATAAATAAATAATTCTTTGACGTTAGTTCGTGTGTGTGTGTCACGTGCACTCACTGTAGTTTTCATAGTAGGCACCCTTGGTTGCGCTACTAGAACAGAACGAGAAGAGAGATAATAGCGGAGTTTAATGACTAGATTGCGAGACCGGAAGAGGGCGGGGAATGAGTGGTGAGATGTTTGTGTGTGTAGGTGTATGCGTGGGCCCGCAATCAGAGCCATCACTGATGGTGCCGCTCCGTCACAGCGATGACTTTTTTTTAATGAAAAGCGACTATTTAAGAAAGCAGTTGTCATGTCCACTGAGTTTATGTTTGATTGTAGCCTGTAGGCTAATAATAATTTCATTTTTTTTCTATGATAGGCCGAACCATGAGGCAATAAACGAAGCTGTTTACTGTTTAGTTTCACATGTTTAGTCGTGGCTCTGGTGGCCCCTCTGGTGAAAATGAGAACTACATCGTGAATACTGAAGTGCTGAAAATGCGTTCCGTTTTCAATTAAAATAATAATTTAAAAAAAAAGATATTTATCGATAATTTTGTCCCGATTTATCGATTCTTCAAAATGGCATATCGTCTCAGCCTTACACATATCCCTAATGCAGATGGACAGAGTTATCCTTTAATCAAGCCAATGCTGTTTTGGACCTGAAGGAGCAGTAAGCTTGGGGTCACAACAGATCGTCTTGGCAGGCTCTAGGCAGGATATGGCAGCATACTTTTATATATATAGATCTTTATCACCATTACAATACCAAAAGTTGCTTTGCAGGCCCACTGTGGGCAAAACCCCCTTAACACAAGACCACATAATGGCCATCAAACATCTCCCAAACACCCAGGAGGTAAAGGGAACGCTTGAGAAGGAACACATGGGATGGCTAGAGCCTTCAAGTGAGAATCCCATTATCCCACAGCGTCCCACCATGAGCCTGATATAAAAGATGAGTCACAAGGTAATGAAACAAAACCAAATGACTTGCCAGAAGAAGGGGGCGCTTGGCCAAGAAAAAGTAGCGATCATGTTTGTCGGAATGTGCTGGCGTCCAGATAGCACAAGCGGTGCGCTGTGCAGAACCAGCAGAAGCTGGTGAGAGATCGGATGTTAGCAACACAAACTGCTGTGTCACTGGGCTTTCTTGGTGGGCGAATTAGAAATTAGGAATTACTCACGACTACCACTTAACGGCACAAAAACAACAAAAGCGTACATACACGCAGTACTTTTGAATGCGTATTTGGGTAAATGTTGTCGCCATTAGGGGTTGCACCCTGCCTTGAAGAAGTCTTCGGTGAGCCACCGGGGAATCGATAAGTAGCAAGTAGTATACGAAAACACACAGAAAGCTGACTTGGTAGAATCTGGTCATGGTTTAATTCATGGTGATCAATACGCAGACAAGAAACCACCCAAACCTGGCGATGAGCGTGTTAAAACAAAAAGCCCCAGATGTGGCCTGGCAGTGCACGTACATTACCTGTAGAGCGTGTTGAAGGCCTTCTCACAGCCCTGCACGTTGCACTCGAAGGGCTTCTCCTTGGTGTGCACGCGCACGTGGATCTTGAGGCTGTAGGAGGTGAGGAAGGCCTTGCCGCAGCCCTGCTGGTTGCACACAAACGTGTACTCCCCGCGGTGGGTCTTCTGGTGTGTGCGCAGGTTGCCCGCCGTGCTGTAGGTGCGCGTGCAGCCCTCGAACATGCACTGGAAGCGCTTCACCTGGGGGGGGGGGAGAAACACACACACACACACTGTAGTGTACTTCCTTGCTAGAAGGCAACATTTACCGCTAAATAACCCAAAATAAAAAGAGTTTGACTGTGGGCTGGATAGTGTGGTGGTTCTGGCTTTGAACCCCAATGCCCGCCATCTGCCTGCTGGATATCACCCCTACCTGCTGATTAAAGACCTGCATCTACGACAAATTCCCTGGGAGTCTCTTTGGATAAAAGCGTTCAAACGGTCTGAAATGGCCATGCCACCGTTTTGAAGGCAGAATCCACTATTGTTCCAAACACCAGCCGCCCTTTATGTACACTGCGGCCTAACCTTTCAGAGTGGGAATCGGTCTGGGGGCTCTGGGACCAGTGAGTACAGCTGACAGCTCTAGTGCCTGGCTATGACCTGCCGTCTGCTGCATGGTGGCAGCACCGCTCTGGCCTGGTTCCGTGCTAGAAGCCCCACGGCCACGGCAGACACTGGAAGTCCCCACCCCCTCTCAAGAGCATAAAGCACCACACGTTATGCAACAACCATTGCCGAGGGGGACACTCGGGACACTGCTGCTAACATCCTGCACAACACAACACATGTTCCAGATAGTATCCTCATCTGGTGAACTGCTCATCTGGTGAACTGCTGTCCCCTTTCTACTACGAGAGGGCAACCTGAAACTTTGTGTTTAGTCATTATTTATTCTATGCTTTGCCATTCTTCTCATTGTCCTGTCATTTCAGATCGTGCCACTCCCACCTGCCCCACAGTATCCTGAGCCCATCCCATCCCCTGACTCTGCCCCGCCCAGTTAATCACCTGACTCCTCCCATCAGCTGAGTCTGCTCTACTCACCTGTTTCCCATTCCCTCACAGCAGAAGCAATCCAAGTGAGTTCACGTCATAAATTAATAACATTAAAATACACCAAACGTTGCACGGCGTCAGACACAAAAAAAACCAACTCATTGCACTTCCACCATACCGCAGTGATTATAGGACATTTCTACCCTTCATGTATTCTTCGCTGGCTCAGGGGTCTCAGGGATGGGTTATAACCAGCGTGAACCTCTTCCATCTGAACACATGGCTGTGGGTGCTAGCCGGCCGGTGATGCTAGCGTGCGTGCGGAGCTAGTGTGGGAGCTACGGTGCTACAGAGCGTTAGCTCAGCACAGCCTCCTGTCTCCTACACTGTCGTGACTGTCCTCCTCCTCTCGCTCACTCATTTTAAACAGGACAGGTCGTGCTGCATGCCGCCCACCATTATACCAGTGGAAATGAAAAGGGAAATTCGTGTTATCATGTACAATGCATTACAGGCCGGGCCGCATGCTCAGTGTTCACCCCAACTGCAAGACGGCTGCCACAACCAAAACCAGAACCAATTATATCGAATGCTGCATATTTTAATGGGGGGGGCAGGACAGTGTCGTGTTCAGGTTGTTCGACTCCCAAAGTCCACCTTGAGCAAGATCCCCTAATCCTACGAGCCCCTAATGACCTCCATCTGAATGCAATAATACATTGTGTTTTTTAAATGACGAAAATTGTTAGATACTAAATGCACGAAGAACAATAAAAAAAGCTACATTTACATTACATTGTAATGCAGAGGGAAATGTGAACGTACAAAAAGCTACAATTGAATTAATCTTTGACCATTATGCCATGACAATAGGTATGGGATCATACCTATAGTGCCTACTGATACCTCCATGCTGTTCCTCTATATTTAACATTAATACATAAACATGAAGTACATAAACATGAAACATGAAGCATGAAGCTATCACCGTGTCCTGCAGTACCAGGAGCTGGCCACCGTGAGGAAAGAGGCGTTGATACAGTGCTGCCAAGCAAAGTCAAAGTCCAACTCACACCGGCACCTTACCTCCATCACACTAAAACATCAAGCCTTTTGAAATATCCTTAGAACAAATCGCCAGACAGATGGTGACAAGTCGTACGAGACACAACCATAAGTGACTGCTCTCAGGGTTTTTTGAGGTCGCCTCCCTACTGGGGTGGTGAGGTCACAGGCTTGTGACTGCTGTCACCCTAGACGTCTCCTAGAGAAAAACTCCCAGGTAGGCTGCTTATGGGCAAGAGCAAGGTGAAATAGTTTCACTTTCGTGTGTGTGTGTGTGTCATGAGGGCACCCTGAAACTTTGTGTTTAGTCATTATTTATTATATGCTTTGCCATTCTTCTCATTGTCCTGTCATTTCAGATCATGCCACTCCCACCTGCCCGTTTTTGCAGCGGAGCTTAGTGTACCTGTCACTCTACTTTTCTGACTTGATATCTGCTAGTATTATTCTCGACTCTGATTCTTGCCTGATCCCTGCCTGTTTTGACGCCTGATTATCGGATACCCTGTTTTGTGACCTTTGCCTGTTGGACTACCGAGTTTGGATTAAACCCTTTGTGGACTTTGTTTGCATCTAGCAGTTCTGTGTTGTGCTTTTGGGTTCTACCTGTTCTGGTACCGTTACAGTGTGTGTGGGGTGGGGGTCTTTAAAGGGGTATTTCACAGCAAGACAACATCACTTTATAAGACTGTTGCTTAAAATAGTCTGACAGCTGAGGAGAACAAACACAGGAAATAGAGAATATGAAAGCACAACAAACTAAAAGCTGAACAGTTTGAACCAGAGCATCCACCGTGCTAACAAATCCTGGAATTGTGTTCATTTGGTATAGGAAACCAAAAGCCAGATAGCGGTACTGCCAAAGCCCTTAATCCAAATAAAAAAAAACAACAGTCAGCAGCATTGGAGAGTACAAAATACAATGTGGACGCTGATGAACCGAGTAAACTCTATATAGTCTTTGTGCCATCCTTGGCTTGAAAGCATTGGGTCATCATACCCAATGCTGTCAACGACCCACAGAGCAGTAAGGAAATGAACCTGACCAAAATACGACAGCTCGAAAACAACATCATCATCAACAACTCTGGTTTCAACTGTCAAGTCTAGAAGCTAATGAGTTGCAGGGGAGCCATGATGCTGAGAAATGCTTTCAGTTTGCTGATAGGGGACGGGGGTTTCTGCTTGACTCGTAGTTCTATTAAAGCAGAGGCCTTGACCAAAACAGCCACAAACAAAAAAAAAAAAACAGGGACCTCCCCTACTTAGCAGGGAACTGGACCAATTTCTTCAGTTTGGGCTGCAGAGCCAAACCCACCCGGCGTGTGCTGAATAGCAGGCGAGCGAGAGAGAGAGAGAGAGAGAGAGAGAGAGATTCACACGAGTTGGAGCTAGCCCACAGAACAGCATGCAGGCAGACCGCCCAGAGACCGAGTGAGGGAACATATGCAAATCAAAGTGTTTCATCTATTCACCAGCATACACAAGAGCTCCCAGTGCACCTGGCAACATAATAGACTGTCTGTGAACCCGGAACACTAGAAAACACTGGAGTGAGGTGAGGTGAAGCGACAAGGATGTCATCGTGGACAACAAGAAGAGGTAGAGAAGCGACCACATCGTTGGATGCTAAGTCTTTCAAACAGGAGAAAATATTACGATAAAAACTACAGCATCGCCCTGGTACCTCTCTCTGCTTGGTCTCGGGACACTCTGAGTGGAGTGTGAGGGTGGCGCCCTCGATGTTGCGCGGCATGGGCGTGTTACCCGGGTTGATGATGAACTGGATCTGGTTGGGGGAGATGGTGTGGTGCACGTAGCCCTGGGACATGCCGTCCGCGTCGGTCATGAACGCCAGTGAGCGCTCCTCCTCCTCCTCCTCCTCCTCTTCCTCCTCACACTCCGTGAGGAAGGTCACCCCGTCTTCGTCGCCACCGCAGTGGTGGTCCTCCTCGCCCTCCTCATCCAGGCGGATAGGGTCCTGCTCGATGAGCACAGTGGTGCGGTCGTACACACGCACCGACGACGAGGATGAGGGCTCGGCCATTAGGTCGTCGATCTTGTCCTCCTCTTCCTCCTCCTCCTCCTCCTCGTCGTCGTCGTCGTCCCGGTCCAGAGGGCCGACCTCCACCTCGAAGTACATATGGGGACCATTCTCACTCATGGTACCAGGTGCCACTCTTGCCTGGGCAAAGAGGGCTCATACAGCATGTACCTGGAAAAGCACAAAAGACATCATTAGAGGCGTTTAGCATATTTGAGCATTTTGCTAATAACATCGGAAGCCCTCTATGTGCAGGGGAAAAGATGACATTGCAACAAACAAACAAACAAACAAAACGTCCAATATCAACGCCACAGCCTCTGGTGTAATAACCAGCCTTCTGGAAATTTCCCAGTTCAACCACAGAGGAGCAGAGACCAACTCACGGGACGCACAGCAGCCACAGTGAGCCCAAAGCAGTAACCTTAACTTAACTTAACATAACACCTCAACTTAAACCGGAACTTACTAGACAGTGAAAAGGGCCCGGCTGAGAAGAGGACAACACAGGGCAGTTATTGTGTGCATTCAAGACCATGTTGTTGTTGTTGTTTACAACCTGGTCGTATCTGAAGCACCCAGTCGGTACACATTGCTACTACGGTGTACGACTCTCGGTAGCTTTCTGCAGAAAAAGAAAAGTCTACAACGATGTTCAGCAGCAGCAGCAGCACCGTGTCTCTACCATGTTGTTGTTGGTCTCCCACCGCCACCCCCCCACCTCCAGTGTGTCAACCGAGCTAGACACGGTAACAGTAACCGTATACTGTTACGCCCAGGACCACACCGCCGCCCTGGGGACACAGTATCTCCGTCCGGCCACACGGGAACACCGAGACACGCCCGAACGCACACCCGTTTCCAACATTAATAAACAAATGTTCTCTCCAAACGAGCGATATCATCACCATCAATCACACACACACACACCCCCTGACGGCTAGCTTGCGCCTCGGCTAGCCCGTCTGCTAACTAGCGTCGGCTAACACGCTAGCCTGTTAGCCGACGCTAGCTCGCTCCTCCACGGCAGACGGATGGGAAGACCTCCGCGTCCTAGCAACACGACATTTGATTCCGTATTTACTTAGAGTTTTTGTAACTTTAGTTTTTGGGTGTGCGAGTCCGGAGCGAATGCTAAAGTAGACGCCGTGACGCTGTTTTACCTGGGCTGAGAAGGTGATGGTTTTAGTGGTTTATACGATCCGTCGGATGCTCACTGGTGTCTTCCCATCCCCTCCCTAGGACGCCATGATACGTCACGACGGCCTCGCAGCCCCTCGTGGTGAATTATGGGAAATAAATAATGTCTAACCAGTTTATGGCATAATTATGCATAATCACAGAAACAAATCCATTAACACCGGGGCCGATGTTGAGTGTGCGTATTAAGGGCATATATCAATTCATGCATTCATACAAAAAAGTATTTGGCACACATTTTGTTTTGTTTTCAATGCTTTTATATATATATTTATATAAAAGAACAATCTGAACAAGTTGAGACTTGGGACATCAAAATACAAATAATTCTATTTTTATTTATTTTTTGTTTAAATAAACGCTAATATACATTTCTTTAAAAATGTTAGCATCATACAGCTGCTTTGTGATATACAAGAAAATATGTCAATCAATAATTCAAAACACGATCGTAAAATGAAATCAATGGCAACTTATTACATGTACTATCTATATAAAAAGAGTCAACTAATATAAGACATTTCATACTTCATTTGAAATACTGGGCTGTACATGGATCTTGTTTAAGTGTTGGTTATTGGATGTGGATGGCTTGGCAGGGCTATTCAGGAGAGGTCTTGGACCAGGAAGTGTTGAAAGAACTCCTGAGCTTTCCTCTTCTCCGCGAGGTCCTGCTTAGTTGGGGACCTCAGCAGCAAGGCAGCAAATATAGTGGCTGTGGACGGGACAGGGACAGAGACAGAGAAACAGAGAGAGCCATGTCAAACAGACACTCCCAAAAATCATGTTGTGAGACAAGCCTTGCATTTTTGAATCAACCTCAAATGTGTATAAATGTCAGTTTAATCGCAAAAGGAGTCTGCATTAGTCAAGTGAGTTAGTAGTTAGGCTGTTGTAAATGGGGGAAGTGAGCCCAACTACTGAAACCCCCAAATAATATTTGCAAAAAGATTGTGAAACATTGTCTTATTTATAGAGCTTCTTGAAAAAAATGCAGACGTTAGCAGAAAAGACAATACAGAATGTACAGAAAATGGCCGCTGTCATTCGGACCCCCCCGACCCCCCGCTCTCACATAATATGTTGACATCCAGATGGTTGTGTTCAGCGTTCTTCAACAGCTCACGGAGAAAGGCAGCTAAATAGTCAAACACGTTTTTATGGCACTGAGGTAGTGTGGAAATAACCTGGGAACAAACAAATACATTGCTTACAACAATGATCACACACAGGCACACACACACCAACGCAAGTCCACACATGCATCTACCGACCAGCCCACACACCCACACCACTCTAGGCAGAGTTCAACTGGTAGAGCATGGCATTAACACTGCTAGGGTTAGGGGTTCCACTCCCACTGGGGGACACCCATGCGAAGAGTGTCTCCACTCTTGGTATTGCAATAGGACGGTTCGGATAAAATCTTCCACAGAATGGCATGTGATACGATGATGACACACACACACGCACACAGGGCTGACCTTCTTGCTGAGTGTGGGGCTGGCGCAGCAGTCCAGACACTGCTGGTAGAGGGCGTACAACACCACGGGCTCCGGGAGGGACTCCAGGAAGAGGAGCAGGGCCTCAGCCACCGAGTGGTTACTGCCAGCTAGGGGTGGGGTCAAAAGGTCAAGGAGACCTACTGCGCACATCATCCACATGCGCCAAGGTTTTAAAAATTAACACACAAACTCATGACAAGGAATCGATTTATAAAAAACAGGAAATGAAAACTCAGTTCTAGGATTTTGTATCTTGTCAGGAATGTGGGGAAAAAAACTCAATGTCTCTCTCTTACTTCCTCTATTAAACGAGACACCATCACCAGCCAAACAAATCTCGAATTCCAGCCAAATGTCCCTCCCTAGAGGGGCTTTGGACGCCTGCCTTTCAGGTGGTCTGGAAAAAGGATACGGAGGGAGTCAGGTACACCTGTGTCCAGGTAATCCCGGATCTCCTGGAACTCACTGCGGAGGCCGGGCTGCTGGAACAGATCCTCCTGCAGAGCATGAGACACAGAGAGAAAGAGAAAACGAGAGAGAGAGAGAAAAACACTGATCACCTTCATCCAGCAGGAGAGCACAGTGCAGTGGTTCGCAAACCTTTTGCGGTGAAAATGCTTGCAGTCCCAACTTAAACCTGCTGCTGCCCCACACATCATTCCAGCCCATCAACATTTCTGTTTGTGACACACAAATAATGAGCCTAGCTCCTACCTTCTGCTCATTACATTTCACTGCAAGTCAATATGGATGAAAGAGTCGGAGTTGTCAAACTTACCTAAGCATGGGAACTGTATATACAATTCAGTTGGTTATATAAATATACATTGTTTAGGCATTATCACCGTAATATATAATAAAATGTTCCCCCCCAAATGATAAAGCTCAAGGGTTCCTCAACTCCATTTCACATCTGTGTGTTTATGCAGCAGAGCTATGACAGCAACGTGTCGGTGCGTCCCACCTGCTTGATGGCGTTGCGGAATAGGTGGTCCACCATCATCCAGATCTCCTTAGGAATGCCCAGTGGCTTGTCCTCCACCTCGGGGCTCTCCCCACCCTTGGTCTGGGGTTCAGGAGACAAAATTGTGCTCAATTAGGACATAATCTAATGTCATTATATTCCTCATAGCAGTAATAACCACAATGAAGTTTCAGAGCATACGGGATAAAGAGATAATTGACTCGACTTGCAGAAATAATAATGATAATAATAATAATAATAATAATATATTTATATAAGATAAGATAAGATAAGATAGAACTTCATTAATCCCGAAGGAAATTCTTGTGCCAGGTTGCATAGCAATACAGTACATATATACACATATAGACACACATAATAACAATAATATATGGATATATTAATATTCATCACATATACAACAATAATAACCATAATAATGCACCAAAGCATGATGGGATAAAGTGGTCATTGACTCGACTTGAACACAACATGCAATAAAATGCTATTTAAAAAGTGATAATTGATTGGTCAAAGCCACCATTACAGCGGGATACGTTGGAGAGCAGCATGCTGGAGACCACCCACCAGAGCCCGCACAGCCTCCAGGGGCATGTCCCGTATGGGCTCCCGCAGCCGGCACAGGGTGCTGATGGGCGTGCCGTAGCAGCTGGCCAGGTAGTTCCCAGTGACGGACAGGAAGTAGTCCTTGCCGCGCTCCAGGTGCAGCACCAGGATGTCCTCGATCTGCTGGAGGCCCAGGTTGAGGTCTGGCGCCGTGGAGCGGTTCACAAACACATCCAGGTCGATGTCCACCTGGGCTCCTGGGAGGGGAGAGTGGAGAGCCGGGAGGGTTGAGGACGGCAAGTTGATCGGAGGACTGCATTTCACTGAACTACTAGGTTGGTATTCTGATCCCAATGACAATGGCCATGTGGGAAATGCAGTTGAATTATTATTAAATAATAATAACAATAATAATAATAATATTGTATAAACTGGCCGGACACGCCCGGGGGAGGAGGAGGAAGGAGGGGGGATTAGATGCTGCCTCATCCATCGTCATGTTAAGAGTACAGTCAATGACGCATAATTGTATAATATTGTGTAATACGAATTATTATATATAATTACGCTTTTTTTTATCATTATCGTTGTTATTATTATTAAATAATAATAACAATAATAATATAATAAAAAAGAGTAATTATATATTATAATTCGTATTAACAATAATAATAATTATTACTATTATTACTACTATTACGAAAGTACGAAAGTGTAAATGGCATATGACATCATGCAATGTGTCGTTTGTGTAAGGGTGATGTCCTTTTAGTGCAAAGTGATGCAATGCAGTGGGATGCAACGCAATGTAACCCGACAATGTAGCATAACGCAATTTTGTTTTTATTCCTATGGCTATCCTGCACTCCCAGGAACATCCAATTTTGATTGGATGCTGGAATTGCTCTAGGCCTCACATGCACGTTGCTTTGGATACGAGCATCTAATGCACAGGCAAAGTGACTGTAACAGCATGTAACAGCAGCAGGCCGGCGGTACCGACCCTGAGCCAGGAAGCCCTTGGGGGGGTTGGCGTTGAGCCAGGGCTTGCAGTAGGTGGCGTCGTCCAGCTTCTGGATGAACTCAAACTGACAGGGCACCTGGCCATCGTTGTACAGCGTCAGGCTCGCCGACTGGGGCTCCATATACTTCAGGTCCTGGAAGTGGAACTGGCCGGACACACCCGGGGGACGAAAGGGGGGGGGGGGGGAGGAGGACGAAGGGGGGGGGGGGGGGGGGGATTAGATGCGGCCTCATCCATCGTCATGTTAAGAGGTCAGTCAATGACGCATGGAGTTAGCATCCAAACAGGGCACATCATATGTACATACAGTGCAATGAATATTCGTGATCACATGTCCACTGGGTGGTATTACAGTATGGTAGTATTTTTGTACATTTTAGTATTTGTCCGTATTTTATATTATGTGCAAAAAAAAATAAAACGTATTCTCTGACGAGGACACTTATAACAATACATAATATACAAAGTATTGCATGTTGAAATCATTTAAATGAATTTGAATTGAAAGGAATATGCAATATTACCTCCCTCCTCGACAGAGTCACAGACGGAATACACTCGTTCTCCATCTTGTCTATCACACGCACGATTTCCTCAAACTTCTTCTTGTAGGCCTCTTCGTTCACTATCTTGATCTGGAGACGAAGACAGAAAAACCACACAGAGCTAAAAATAACTTCTCAATTAAAGACTCCACACTGATCTTCTGTGCCAGCAATATAAACATTCAACTTCAAAAGTAGAAGTGCACAATGTGGAATTGCTGTGTGAGAGTAATTTTCTGTTAAATAAACTTAACTGAAGGTTAAATATATGCTCTAGACTCTTTCATACATAGTCCCTCGGTAAATTACTGGGATAACCTTTCATTTTCACTATTCACATCTGCAGCTACGTTCTGGAACAGTTCCGCCATTCTCCAGCGGCGTGGCAATCAGAGCACGGCATAGTAATGACACATGGCATAGCAGTAGTTGTGCCAAGGGACAGTCCAGCAGATGGCAGTAATGAAACACTGGGATGCCACAGACATACTACTCAACAGAAGACAGACTGAGAGGAGCTCCCTCAGATTCATTTCATAGTGTCTAGCCATTCATGAAAAAGCTTGAAAGAGCTCGTTTGCAAACAAAATAAATTGAAATTGTCAGCAAATCACCTGGAAAGCATTGGTGCCTTAAGATAAACAGTCTTGGATTCAAATATGTCATCAGGAGAGACTTGTGATTGTTTTTGCTCACTCTGTGGGAAAGTGCCTGACGTCAGACGGATGCCACCATTTACATGCCACCTCCGGCAATGTTACAGCCTTCATTCACAAATGTCATGGCCGGAAATGTCACTCAGGTGTCAAAATGGCAAATTACCAGAACAGAGTTTCCTGGATACCCGACGTCTGTTTTCCCCATTCACACATGACCTCATGCAGGAAACGTTCCAGAACATTTACAAGATAGACTGCATTTGTGAAAGGGGCTTTGACAAGATCAGGTCGCATGAGTGAGCAAGGAATCTGGTTCAAAACAAAACTCCACCCACACACTAACTTGAAAACAAGTATCCGTCTAAGAATTATAGACCATTATCGAGAATTGTGAATTGTGTTTTGAAAACAGAAGCATGCAAGGAGCCCAGTAAAGGGCCTGCTGAGTTTGAGGTTAACCCAGGTGGAGAGGTTTCTCACCCCGATCTGAAGCAGTGAGCTGACTGGTTTGTGGTCGCTGGTCTTCAGGGTCATGTGACTCTGGTAGCTGGACTGCTTGATGTTCTTCCCTCGCCACAGGATGCGGTCGCACCACGCCGGGGCCCGGCATTTCTCACTACAGGAACCAAGGCATCGCTGAGTTTTAACCATCTCTCTTGATATATTTTACACTCTAACCAATCATTAACCTATTCTTAATATTTTACTGAAATGGAAATTTGACTGAGGTTTAGGAAAGAGATGAGCTGAAACCTCACTTGTCTTTTATATATAAAAATTATGAACATAACCTTACATAGCACATTTTATTGCAACCAATAAAATGCTTCTCAGGCATTATGATAATAACAAAGCACTAAAGTTAATAGAACATGAATGGATGTATGAATGAATGAATTAATGCATAAATAAACATGGGTGATATGGACACATCATGATGATAATTATGTGTAATTTGACACAATATCGATAAATATATCGATAAATATATCGATATTGTGCTTATGCTTATGAATTCAAAATACCATTCTGAACAGTCATTGCATTGAAGTATCTGGAGATTTAAAGTATGGTATCAGACTTTCCTTTCTCATTGATGTTTTAAACCTCATATTTGATCCTTTTAAGGGCATATTGTCTCATCGCAATTCTTTTATACTACAGAACTGAGTATAACAATAACAAGTCGATTGTGGTGTGTGTAGTTGGTGGCTAGTAAGCTAGCCTCACCTGGCCTGAGTCAGGCTGATTAGAGTCTGGGGCTGGGTGAGGCTGTATACCTGCATGATGTGGTGCATTGGGTAATCAATGCCCACAGGATACACTCGCCATTACGGCACACACACACTCACTCAGTTCAGGAGAGTGCTGACATGCCACACATTGTACCACCTGCAAATACTCTTACTCTGCAATAAACAGGTTTATCATCATCTTGCTGTCTCATGTCCTGGTGTTGGAGGAGCCCAGAAAAGCAGAGTTAGAGGCGGAGTTAGAGGAGCAGGCGCTATTGCCACATACACCTTCATTCCACGATGGTGCCATTCAAAAGAGCCCTCACACACGGCACATCACAACTTGTATTCTGAACGCTTTGAGTGCCAGCGTGTCGTGAGGCACAAAGGGGCGAGTGGTCACCTGGTGTCCCAGTCGCTGGAGCCCGTGTCGTACTTGTAGGTGGGCTGGAACTGGATCTCTCCCTCCACAAAGCCCTCAAACACCGCCTCCGCGTCGATCTGCCGCTTTAGCTGAGGAGCACAGCGCCCACGTGAGATCCACTGCCACGCACGTGTGTGTGTGTGTGTGTGTGTGTGTGTGTGTGTGTGTGTGTGTGTGTGTGTGTGTGTGTGTGTGTGTGTGTGTGTGTGTGTGTGTGTGTGTGTGTGTGTGATGAATGCAGGATTTTTTTGTGCATTGAGTGGCCACAGCAAGTGTGACTGTGGACATTGGGGTTGGAGTCTAGAACCCTTGGCCTGGGGGGCATCAATTATGCCCCCCCCCCCCACCACGAGACTATTCTGCCCCCTCCTCTGCCCTGCTGTTCAATGGTATAAGTGTGGTTCCCCTGCCGTTACCAGTGCAGTTCATATTCAAGCCATCCGGCAGGAGGTGCGGTACCTGGTCATAGTTGTGGAGGGTTTCAAAGTCCTTCTTGGTGATCAGGTCCTTGACATGGTCCACGTCCAGCTCACTGATCCTGTAGTTCAGGTCTCCCAGCCACAGCACCACACTGAGGACAGGCAGACAGAGACTCATGCTTAGAGCTCATTGGCTACAGACAGAGACCCACGCTAAGAGATCAGACAGGCAGGTAGACAGAGACACAGACTTACTGACATTTAAAAATTACGATGAAATGTACTGTATATATCGATGACGTCATTGGTGTCATGTCGTTGGAAATTCTTGAACCAAAAGCTTGGCTATGGCTCGGCTATTTGAGACGCTGACAATGCACAATATTTGAGAAAATACGGTTACTAGAATGATTTTCACAACAAGAGCGCAGGTTACTTGTGCTTCATTATGGTGAACGGCGGGCGGCTGGGGTCCAGCGGTCTGAAGTGCAGGCGGCTGCAGATATCTCGGTAATCCTGGTTACGCCTCTCGTACTCCTCGATGTGAGCGGCCAGGTGAGAGTTCACCACACACACGTCAGAGTTGTGGAAGCGGAAACGGATCGCCACGGCACCCTTGTTCCCCTGGGGAGGGAGGGAGGGAGGGAGAGAGAGAGAGAGAGAGAGAGAGAGATGGAGAGAGAGGCAGGGAGACAGAGAGAAAGATAGGGGGGTGGGGGTAGAGATAGAGAGGCAGAGAGAATATGGGAGACAGAGAAACGGAGAGGGAAGAAAATTGAGCGAAAACACGAGGAAGATGGACAGAGACCGGGAACCTCATCAATGACTGGATTCCTCTGACAGGTAGACACACAGTACTGAGGTACAGAGAGTCCCGCCATGTTCTGCATGCCGTTGCGTTGGTCCTCACCATCCGGCCCATGATGCCGGTGCCCACGGTCTCGGCCTCCACATCCGAGATGAACTCTGCGTGCGCCTGCTTCACGTAGAACATCAGCATGATGCCCACCAGGCGCACATGTTTCACCTGCGTACGCACGCGCACACGCACACACACACACACACACACAACCAGGTTTAGGCCCAGAAGTGCATTTCAATTCCACATATAACTTTGCTCATTATAACTCTCATACACAACAACAGCAGTAACTAAAGTTGACCTAGGTCGTAACCACAGGGATAACCCCACCCCCCCCCCGGCATTAGCCCAAAAGGCTTTATATTTTTCAATCTCATAGTGTTTGAAATCAAGCTGAAACAGGACGTTTGTTTCAACCCTCTTTTCAATGGACCGTTATTTCGGATACAATTATTTTAGTGTTATTATTATTTTACTTATTTTAGTGCATGCAGTGAAAGTTTGGAAAAGTCATATTTTGAAGACTGAAAAATCAGTTTACCCACATGGACTACTTTGAATTATACAAAGTCAGCCATATAGGTGAGGTTTTTTTTAATGTTTCCACTTGATGTTCGATGAATAGTGAAATAATGAAGAAGCAAGCAGAGCATTAGAGTCGAGCTGCGCTCTGCTTAAAGAGCAATTAAAACACTGCGCTGGGTGAGCGCTGGGAGAGCCATGACAAGAGTCTCTGTGGGAGGTCTAATGCTAGGGATTCACAGAGGAAGGCGGGGGGGGGGGGGGTTTGCAGAGTCCAGCTGAACTGGACACCTACTGAATCTACAAGTTGATGTGCAGTGGAAACCAGCACATTTGTGAGCAGATGAGAAATAGACAAAGCCAGAGACAAGTCCACGTGAAGTCCAAGATATGATTGCTTAGGTTTCCTGCTGAGGTTGGTAGAGAAGCAGGGGCGTTTGCTTACAAAAGCGTACTTGGCACCAGGGTGCAGGGCGTCGGACACGGCCCACATCCACTCCGGCTCCCGGGGCGTGTCGTTGAAGAAGAAGGCCTCCTTACTCAGGTCCAGCTCCTGGAACCTGGAACAGCCAAGAACAGCCCACTCAGTTACCCTGCCCACCATCTACTGCGTGTCGGGATATCGTCATGCCAAATACGTGTGTTGCATTATATTACCATCAGGACGGATGAAGTTTGAAATGTATATTTTCTATATATTTATTTTTAAAAGTGCAATAAGTGATCGAAAAGCCATGTTGAAATTACATCGTCATCATACAGAATTAATGTATGGTGTGTGGTGATGATGTCATCACGGGCGCTCCTGTTTGATGCCCTCTCTCGTTGCTTTCTGGACTGACTCATCAGCACTATGCAAGATCTCATCCTTGAAACAATAGATTGACAAACACCATCTTTGCAAATACATTAGTTTATTTATTCGCTTCTCGATGAATTATTGCACCTCTAATCTGGGCTTTTCCAATTCTTTTTTTGAAGTTGGTCAGAAAAGCCTGGTAATATTGAAATACATTTCGCAGAGTTTTGCAGCTAAAGACGCCTATTTCCTCTATCCAGGCAGGATGTGTGTAGGTGCATGTGTCGTGTGTTGGGCTGTTGGAGCGTGTCTACAGTAAAAGGTATTGTTGATCCACAGCGGGCAGTACGGGAGAGAGACTCACCCCACGCAGTACACATCAGGAGGGCTGGAGGAGCAGCTCAGCCAGGAAGCCAGGCTCTCCTTCGGGGCCTGACCGTTCACATTGTAAGTGGCCAGGAAGAAACTGCAGCGGAAGAGAGAAAGGAAAGGAGGAGATAAGGTATACTATGACTCTCTGTTTAATGTTCAATGTTATGCACCGATTTCACAATAGCACATTGCTTGTTTGTAAAAACTAAGGCCAATAAACCTCATTCTGATTCTGAGATAAGATAAGATAAGATAAGATAGAACTTTATTAGTCCCGAAGGAAATTCTTGTGCCAGGAAGGAACAACATAAGCATAGCAATAGAATAAAAAACAATTTCAGAATATGAGCAAGTATAAGTATCCAGACCATCTCTAACCATCCATCTCTGCATTTGGAAACCAGGAGAACAAAACATCTTTTCACATACAAATATAGAGGCCAGTAGAGGTCAGTCAGTGTGGTCAACATAACCCTGCTGATTAGGCGTTTTTTCATTATTCTCCATGTCTGGACATAACAGTGTTGATACTAGTGGGGAAGGCATTCTGCCCACGAGACTGCCCAGGATATTTTCACTCCATAGTGAAAGGTTTCTGTGTTTGATCACTAAGGTCTAGAGTCTACATGTGACAGCAAGTGGCTTTGATAGATCATGTCTAATAAAAAGGCTCAAAGGTCTGTCTGACAACGGCAAGCAGCAACCAGGGAAAAGGTGTCATACCACCAACACCCCAACGCAGACAGTGAAAACAGCTCACGGCCCCTTTTAAAAACAACTTTATTTTCTTGACACTATAACAACTGAAATTAAGAAGACGTTTGCAACCTCTTAGACACCGTTCTCTCTGTGGAATCCCCTATTCGTGAAACTATATCTTAAAAAATCTGTTTTTATTTGATGCCGATAAACTCACCAATATTGCACTTCGGATGGCTTGAGTCATCCTCTTTTTATCTAGAATTTCTTTCTCAGTTTTTCTCACTTGATGTTTATTTGTTGCGTGCTTGATGTAAAAGGACCTGTCCTCTACCAATTTCGGTGGTAGAGGACAGGTTAAAGGAGGCTTTACACATTATGGCAATTATTGCATATGAGCAGTGAACACTTGTTTCAGAATGTTTAGGAATTAAAAGATTTAGCATTTATAACATCTATTATTTATCTCCTCACTCATCTCATCTACCAAAATATTGTTGATTTTTGAAATGCTTCTTGCAGCAAATGCAATTAATATACGATGAATTAGATGAATTAATCAAAGAGCATGTAATTAATTAGATCACCATTTTCAATCATCGCTTGACAGCTCTACTTTGTGCACAACACATCTCAAAGTGCCTTTGGGCAGGAATGAGTGTGCAGAAATACAAACGCAATCGATTCACCCTTTTTATAGAAGGCTTCGATACGGACCAATACCAACAGATTACAGCCCTGTGACACCTTGATGCAGTGAGCAGCACCAAGTTAGACGTAATGCTTTGATAAGCTTCTTCCCTTAACAAATAACATTCACTATTAGCATTGGGGGAAAAAACAAAACAAAACACCGGCGGAACGTATATAATCTGAAACAGCCGTTGTCATCCGAGACGATGCAATCTCCCTGTGAAACACTATGCTGAAACGAATCGATCGCAACACTTATAGCTGCACGCACAGAGTGTTGTTAGGAGAAGTATTAGCTTAGCAGCGGTTTGGGTGTAGCAGCACCAGGAGCAGCCTCGTAATCATGTTGAGACTAAAATATCTGATAGGATGTCAGCGGTTACTTATTTTATCCTTTTCCTCCTCACGAGTGGGAGTGTCCACCCAGACGTATGATGGGTAGGTCAATCTACCAGTTGGTACTGCTCCACTGGGTAAGCTGGTAGAGTGATCAATTGAAATTGCTAGTAAATGGCTAAGCCCACCTGGTGGTAAAATACAGGTCCATCCTAACGCTACTGCTGGATCAGAAATGAGTGTGTGTGTGAGTGAAAGAGAGAGAGAGAGCAGCAGGCAGAGAGCAGCAGGGAGAGAGAGAGAGACTGACCTGAAGTCCTGGAGGTGTGTGTATTGGTCCTCGTTCTTCAGCAGCTCACAGCGGATGAGGTTGTCCCGCAGGCCGAACTGGGGCATGCCCAGCATCTGGGCCTTGTTTGCCGGGGTGTGGGAGGAAGAGCGCACCATGTCATCCCGACCCTCCCGGCCCACTCCGCCCTCGCTGAGAAACCACAGGAGAACAAGAAGAAGAAGAAGAGGAGGAAGTTGGAGGAAAGAGCAGCAGATATGAACACATCAGGGAACACACAAACACATGCACATGGTTTTGCTGTAGACATGCAGAAGAACTCGGGGGGGGGGGGGGGGGGGGGGTCACACCTGCACCGTGCGCATCTCCACTGTCTGCAAAACGCTGTGTGCATGCCTGCAGTCACGACTTAACCGGCAGCAACACAGCACTTTCAAAACAAAAGAAGCAAACCCCAAAAGCCTAATAACAACAAACATTAAAAAGTCACTCTGAATCCTGCCAGCAGACTGATGGGTCTTTGCTCTCTGCTCAACATCTCAGTAAGCACCAGTGCCCCACCACACAGTTAGCGCTACAGACGTTGCGTGGCTCCATGCTTTGTTTTCCCTCATCGACCGCCCCGCACCGACGGTCCAGAACTCCCATGAAAAATACAGCCGCTCGCAAGCCCGGTCGATCTCCCCCCCGCCCCCCTGGCTCTTCGGCTCCGCGACCAGACACTGCAGGCACGCCGGTCGAGCAAGAGGACCGGAGCACTAGCATTAGCAACACCCTCCCGGGATACACCAGCCCATGTTTATTTATGTGTTGTGCGTACATAACAGCTCTGGGGGAGGGGGAGGGTGGAGAGAGAGAGAGGGATGGAGAGGGAGAGATGGAGAGAGAGAGAGAGAGAAAGAGAGAGAGAGAGGAAATACAATAGTGAAGGATTTTTCCTTCAAGGAAAACATCCATATGCTCTGCCAAGGATCAGGTTAGACAAAACTATGGGCTGGGGAACACAGACTTGGGTAGTGTACGCCGCATAGGGCGCCACTATGATAACGCTGTGTGTGAGAATGTGATTGACAGGCAAGATGGATTCCCTGAGACCAATACCCGAAAACAGATGCCCTGATTTGTCGGAGAAATTATCCACGGGCGGTCTAAAATATAAATTGTCTCATAAGACGCAGCAGGAACTTTCCCCAGGAACTAGGAAACTTTGGAAGAACATTTCCACGGCAGGGACCAGGGTCTAAATGAAGTTCCGGGGAGTTTATTTTTACCCCCCAAAAAACCCTTGCAGTGCAAACACAGACAGCAATGGGCTGAATGAACTTTTAGTTAATTGAACTGGGACTTCAAGTTCCAGCAGCGTTCTATTCGTGTAACCCTCTCTCGGACGCGGCTATCAACCACTGCCCAGAAGGCGCTCTCCACACTCACACGATACTATACAACAAGCATCCCAGAAGGATCTCTCGGACACAGACCTCCATACCAACCGCTGCCCAGATCAGATGGCGCTCCAAACATCCACACACACTTGACCGCCAGTGTCCTTTCAACGAAGGGACACTGGCGGACACACAAAACGATTTGGGTTCACTGCCCCTTTAAAAGACATCACAGAAGAGAACAGACTGCTGATTAAGCTGTGGTTCTTCCCCATCTATTGACAGAAGTGTTTTTGTTTTGAATTATTAAAGCCCTTCTAAAACCATGAATCCCCATGCTTGCTGCCACCCCTTATTACTATGGCCGCAACAGACTAGTGTCTCTGCAGATTCTCACAGTGGACAGCAGGTGTCAAAGTGCACCAAAGTATTCGCATAGTGTTCCAATATCTGAATGCAAAACTAAGAAAGGACCATTCAGTTATTCCAATATTTGGGGCCAGCCCTACCCAGATTTGAATAAACAAATTCATATAATGGTTATATATGATATCAGACTGAGGGTGGGGGGGGGGTTGAATCAGAATAAATGCCTTCAAAGCAGATGTTTGGATTTGGCAAACCCCCCACCCCAGACTCTCTACCCCGTGGTATCCTACCTCGAAGGGCTGGTCGGGCCTCGCGACCTCTCCATCTCCACCGGTGAGTGCGACCCATCCTCCGCCGATCCCTTCTTCTCTGGCCTCAGCGCTTTTCCTGATTGAATGGAACAAGGAAAGGAAACAGGAAGGGAGGGAGGGAGAGGGGGTCATTCAGCATCGGTTTTGAATGTAGAGAAAAGTAGGACTAGTACTACAGCGAAAGGTGAAGGGGGGACCGCCACACCCAAGTAGTTGCAATGAAAACGTATGCACGTGAAAATGTCATGTCAATCACCACTTGGTCCCCTGAACACACACACACACACACACATCCAACACTTTCCCTTTTCACCGTTTTGACGCAGTTCCAGGTCAGAGCAGGACATGTCACTCTGAGATGAAAACAGCCGGAAAAGTGCCCCATTTCCGTTTCACATCGTGTTCATTTTGTTTAACTTAGCTGATGAGAGTGCTACCCATTTACACACGATGTAATGAAATCACACGGCTGCCAGAGCTCATCATAATGAGATTAGCAGTACTACAAATCCACAATATCTTCTTTTTAATCTATTATTAAGCTAGCTAGTCTTGGACTGAGAACAAACAAGGAAGACACCACCAACACCACCAGCCAGTGCACCCTTCAGCTGGCGTGGCGGCAGCCTCTCTGATGCGGAGACTGCATGACTTCTAATGAGCCAGGCAGGAGCAGTGTTGTCATGACAACATGAATCGTGCTCTCTGCTGCTCGGGTCACAGTTCTCCCCAGCAGTGTCACGTTGGCCACTTACAAAAAGGGGAAGCCAGGTTTTATGATATATGTTTTGCAGCACTGACCAAGACGTTTCCTCACACAGTCATGACACACACACCCAATTACAGTTGCAATGCAAATTACAATGCGATTCTCGCCCATGATATCAAAGTGGCATCTCAACAACTGAACAGCCCAATGATGAGGCAAAATAAAAATGAAAAACAATCTTTCAAACTTTTACAACAACAACAGAAATCGCCTCATCCACCATTTAGTGAAATCCAGGGTGCACATCTCACCCTTTTCCAAGCCTCAATCTTTTCCCTCCCTGTAATAATAACAACACCACCATAGGCACCACCAGGCCCAGTCACCACACCAGGTCTGTTATTATCACCAACCTGGCCCCTTTATCAACACCGTCCACTAGCAACACCGCAACAACCTGCTACTGGTCGTAGCCTCGGCTTAGCCTCGTTCACATGTCTGTCATTTAGCCTAACTAGATGCTGATGGCTTCTACTGTCACTTTCAAGTGAGGCCGATACATTTCACTAAGAGTGGGTAAGGGTTAGAAAATGGCTACAACCAGACTCGGCGTTGGAGGAACCAGTGGTTCTCAAACTATTTTTACTAATGTACCCTAAACCCCTCCAAGATAGCCTATATTTTAGAAATGTATACATATACAAATAATAGGTGTGATTTACTTCTCAAGGTGGTATTCATTTTAAACTTATTTTATTAAAGTTATTAACTGTTCATAACCAACATTAACACGAAGTACTGGACTAGAGACCGTTGACTTGACTGGTGCACCACTCCACCATTTAAACACCAAACTGTTATGTTTCACATGCACATGTTGAAGGGGACATTTAGTCAGCTGGTCCACTCCAGGTGTTATAACAAACCTTTACAATGCTGGAGCTGTCTGATACTGCGCCACAGGTTTTGCACGTCCAGTATCTATACTTTTATACTGCTTTCTTTTTGCAATGCAAAACCAAACCGTATCACCTGAATGCCACTGAACATTGAGTTGTCCAACACTCATTCAGCGGCACATGTTTTACATTGCAGCCATCACTTGTTCCACACAGAACAATGCAAGCAAATAATAATTGTCAGAAGTAAATATGGATCTATGATGCGTGAGTCATCGATGACATTATTTAGACAATCCCAAATACTTCAATTAAAGTTAGCCTACATAGTGCAGGCTCAAATAATGGCCGCAATCCATGGTTTATACGTGCACTATGTAGCCTTTACCCTGTAGTCCAGACATCACTATGATGCCCTCTTTATCACCGGAGTAATAATTAGTGTAGTGCCCAGCCCAATCTACTACACAAGTGTCTTTATAAAAGGTGACACTAGGAGAGGCTATAGTAACCACAATAGTAACCTGCACAATGTCTTAACTTGAGTTTTACACAGCAGAGGCACACAAGTCAACAATAAATTCGTTTTGAGCAACTTATAATACCACATGGGTTGGATTATAATATAAAGGTAGGATTATGTAGTTAGGGTTTTGCAAGTCACATTTGCAAGTCAAAACAACTCGGCGGCCCAACTAATGACTCATCTATGCCCAACAAATAACAAGTGTTTCAAATGCACTTACATGCGAAGGTTTATGACTGTTAATAAGTAAAGCGATCACAAGTCCGTTTCCGTCTGCGAACGTATTGCTAGAGTGCTACTGAGCAAGTGATTCACAACTTCACACCGCCTCGGCTCCAAGTTCCTTATTACACTGTGCGTTCGGGGTTTCACAATAAACAAACCGTGAGAGTCTCTGCGTGACAATTCTATCTACACTGACCCACTTACAAATCACCATTTATAATATCTACACATTCATAACTCGATGGCTCAGATAACTGAAGCCAGCGAAACAGGAAAGACGTGCACGGTGTCCAATAGACATAACGTCAACGTGATCTAGGTCAATGTGATCTATGTCAATCTCAACGCCGCATCGTGGGTGCATTTATGTTACACCATAACAATATCAATACGCGACGGTGTACAGTACATAGTGTGCACGCCGTGCCAGCTACGATGTTTAGTCAACACTTTCCCTCTAGCAACCAGGCTAAAGTTAGCTTTCCCCTGGCAATCAGGCGAGCTAAGAACATTAGCCAGAGCAAAGCTACGTTAATTAGACAGGACAGCGCGTCAACACGGACTGTTCAATATATGTCGCCGTATATCGCTAGCAGGCTAGTCCTCCGGTTGTAAGAGAGGAGTATGTATATATGTGTTATATTATGTATTTCGTTGTCATACCAGGTTCTTTCATCACACTAGACATCTCCCCGCGCCGCTCCCACACATTCTGCACTAAACTACACTCAATCTCAGGACCTGCTCGCAGTCTCTGGTGGGCGGGGCGTTCACAGCGTTCGCTCGTGGGCGGGATTACGTTTCGCCAGTGGGAGGAGTTATGTTCGCGTCTCACCGGTGGACGGAGTGACGTCTTCGCAAGTGGGCGGGGTTATGTTGACAGCGCTCGACTGACAGACCAAAGCAATCGACCTGACGACATTATTAATTATTGATGGACAAAGTGCAATGCAGCCTTTTCTTATGGTACTGTACATCCATGAATGTAAAGGTTTCGTTGGCACATAAACTCTTTCCAACGATGGGGGTTTAGGACGTTTAGGAAAAAGAGATAGGAATCCTATCTCTAAATATTTATATGTCTTTACATTTATGAACATAAACAATTTTATTCTGTTCCCTCCAACAGTTATCTAGGCCTACAGAGTTATGTGTTGGTCTTCTGAGAGGCAGTGACATTTGTCATAAAAACCTAAAAATGAATTAAAAGAACATTGCCAAAGAACATTCAAAACAAATATTTGAACGTTTTAAACACAGGAGCCAATAGCCTGAATGAGTAAGTAACAGCTCCTGGGTCAGTTGGACACATGTATGTGACAAACCTGTTTTCCGGTGCAGTTTAGTCATCTTAGCTCCAGCTAGGGTCTGTTTGATGACCGCCTGACCTCCGGCAGTTTTGCGGTGCTTGTGGAGCCATTCAAACTTTGGAATGTGTGACGACGACTTGCAAACATCTTTTAAAAAATATACAGAGAAAAAATATGGCATGAAATTGGCATGAAACCCAAGAAGAACATGTAAAGTGCTCAAACCACATGATGTGTGAGGGACTAAAATGTGACAGTAAATGTTGATCTTTGTTTATTTACCTTAACACAAAAAGTCACATACTGCACATAGTACAAACAAGTTGACACACTGCTGCACGACCTCGTTAAGCACATGTACTTTGCATGTTGACGCACATACAAAGACAGTGAGTGAAACATTCTGCTTAAAGATACACCACACAGTGAAAATAACCTCCTGCATTATCAACTCAAAATTCCCCCTTTTCTCTGCTTACCTGGGTGGTTCTTCTCCTTCTGAACGCTATGAACCGCCGGCAGATGGTTTTCCATCTTTTTAAATCCCACCCCTTCCAAAAGTAGTTCAACAGCGGCCACTGTGGTTCCTTAGCGACGTCATAAAAAAAACCATCCACAAAAAACTATCATCATCATCATCATCATCCGACCTCCATGGTGGTCCAAGGAGAGGAGAGCTCCCGCTGGGTGTGAAGAGCCGTGCATCAGTGACAGATCTGACACAGCCTCGACAAGGTACAGGAGGCTGGGGTCATCTCAGGCCCGGGTCGCCGAGGGTTCAGAGGAGACGAGTGCAGTCCAAGAAGAAGAAGAAGAAGAAGAAGAAGAGGGTAGGAGGTACACACCGACTTCAGTCTGAAATATGTCACCCGATCATCTTGGAAGGGTACAGAGGAAAGGGCTGTCCGTTATGAGTGTGTGGTTCAAAACTCCTCCTCAACCACCTCCTCCACCTCTCGCTTTCTTTCTCTCTCTCTCTCTCCGTCTCTCACTCTGTGTGTCTCTCTCCCGTGTTGTTTGACAAGGCCACGTCACATTCTGTGCTCAACTGACAAGTAAAAAGTGAGACTGGTGTTTTTTTGCAGGCCAGCTTTCGTCCTTTTCCTTTGGTAAAAAGCTAATATTAGCGCAGGAGCCGCCTGGAGTTACTGTAAGAAAGCGTGGTTTATCCGTCGGAATGCTCCGTCAAGGTCGACATTGACGAGACAACAGCACCACAACTTGTCAGGCAGGTTCGCGAGGGAACATTAGCATGCAGTTATAGACATGCCCTCAGCTGCTAAGCTAACCTGTTGTAATCCGTCAGATGAGGAAAAACAGAGTCATTTAGCAGCACTTTTCCCATCAGCAAACCTATAAATAGACCATATGCTCTGGTGAGGTTCCTGAATGATGAGAACATTATGAAGGAAGACATTAATAATGAAGGAGACGAGACAAATAATAATCATTAGTTAAAAGGTTTTAACCCTCGGTGTCACTATGAAAATCAAGGATGCAATGTGCTTGTTTTTAAGAGAGTAGTTGTATTCAATTGATATTATGATAGGCGTAGATTAGGACTCCAGTTCAAAATAGATAAACAATAAAAATAGAGTCAATAATTGTATCCAGGAAGAGGGGTAAAAAAACAAGAAAGGGAAAGTCCACTTTTTTCCTTGATTTCTTTGATCCCTTGAGCCTCGAGCAGCAGCAGTAGCAAATTTGGTAGAGAAGTGTAGAGCTAGAGATCCAAAAACTGTTCATTAACATATGAAAAACCATACACGCTACGATGAGCTACGTCGTATCCGAGTGTCTACACCAAACAGTTTGCCTCTACTGGCATGCAACACCTGACTACCTTGTGTTCTCACCATGGGTTGCCAGGGTTCCTAACTAAATACAGTTTTACCAACTCCACCCGCCACCCAGTGTTTTCAAAAGGTATTACATCATAAACCAATCAAAAATAGATCATATATATATAAATGCCCCCAACAGGGAGCGTTTTTCCTCACCACTCCAGGCCTTGTTCAGTTCCCCCAGGAAGAAGCGGGAATGGGAGCCGAAAGGAAGTGAGAGTTCCAGAACTTCCTCTTGGAAGCTGAGCCTTATCCTGGTGTCTGCACCTGGTGGGGGGGAAGGAAGAGAAGAACAAAATGGAGGGGGAAAAAGATGGTTCCACATGTATCTGTTGTAGTGTGGACATGACCTTATGGTAGGAAGGGGACATTAGAACTTTCCATTGTAATTTAAATTAGGGATGAAACGATAGGTCATAATGGACAAATTGTGAACAAATGCCAAGAAGGACCAAACAGTGAGGACCAAAAAGTTACTGTATTTAGAGACTTGTAACATAAACATGATGAAGACAATTTTAACATCGGCTGGCTATTACGGACAGACTGAATAAAACAGTTGGAAGTAGGACATACTCACCCACAATAACCAGTTCATCAGGTGAGGACACTGAAGAAAAGATAAACAAACAACAAACAAACAAACAAACAAACAAACAAAAGAAAACTGAATAACAAAATCACAAAAGTGAAAAATAATCATAAAATACAATCAGGTATATATCTGGTGACATAATCCATGTGATGTGGCTAGGCTAGCCGTGCTAAACGCTCACCCTCGACGACTTCAAAGTGGCGGGAAACCGGGAAGATGTCTTCCAGGGAGACGTCGTCGGCAGTGATGGCCATCCGTCGGTGAGTGTAAATAAACAGCCTGGAAATAAAACACACAGCCGTTACAAACGTCACTTTTTATGATCTATCCGCTTTATGTTAATAACGTGACGATAGCTTTGTAAACGACACCAATGTTGATTCAAGTTGAATTTACTTATTTCACTTAAATTAGGTCGTCAAATTAATTTAGGCAGGTGGTTGCTTGTTTTTGAGTGGTGCACGTGGTTTTGTTTTGTTTTGCTTTTAAATGAATAAATAAATAAATACACAAATAAAAATACAAAAATAAATAAATAAATAAATATATAAATATGTTTATTATATTGCAAGTTACTATTTGGAATAACTATGTCACCAGATCTCTATGAGTCTTCACAATGGAGGAATCTGTCACATAGTTCAGCAATACCATGAGGACTTACGCATGTTCCTTGGCACACTGCACCAGACCAAGGAGACGGCTCTCTGTGACTTCTCCCAAATCGACCCTACATTGCACTGCATGTTCACGGCTTGGTAAAGGGCAACTCTTTCCAGCGGATCGGCCAACAACACTGCAGAATACCAGGGCACCGCGGTTTCTAGTCGCAAGTGACGCAACGCTGCCCTCTTGTGGCGGAAAGGCGTTACTGCGGGTTGGAGCAAAGTCTCAAAATGTTCTAATCGACGCCACTTAAATAGACTAAAGTGAATAGGCCACTCATATTATTCCACTGCAACATTTACACGTAGCATGCTCAAAATGTATTTAAAGACTCGATTACCACTGTCTTGCCCTGCTCGATAAAAACCCATGGTTATATATCTGGAGATTGTAAACCATCGCGGATTGGGAGATAGCCGACGTCACTCGTAAAACTTCAAGTACAAGAAGCGTCCAAACTGAGATCAAAAGACGAACGCAGATCGTAAAGGATACTATGATGCAATCCTCTCCTTTCGCCAGGGTCTCTTGAATCGCGTCGGATTGGTCCATTTGGAAAAATATTTTTTGCAATGTGTCAAACAACTTAATGTCACATTGCACACCAGTCGGCCTACACGCTAAACGTTTCAGCAGACATAACGCCTAACTAAATGTCCAAATGTCGCGAACTTTCGTGAAAGTCAAAGCGCGACGCCCCTTCCAGTCCAGATGTTGCAGATCTCGTTCCAGGGAGAGGCTGCCACGCAGTGATTCAACTTCACTCTGCCGAGCGCCGAGTGACGTCACACGGCTGTCAGTAGAGGCATTTTAATTGGATTATAATATGATACCAAATCCCAACGGCATTATATTAGAATAGATTTATGCTCTACATGGGGGTGGGCTATATTCAGATAATACGCCTCCTATACAACGGGGTACTTTGTGTGACTACATGTCCTTTGGTCTCCTTCCAGTTCACATGTGTTCAAGGTCACTCTAATTTGATGTGAGCACAAGTTTCTTATTTCTCCCCCTCTGAAGCACCACTTGCTCTGCCGTGTGGTAGATTCAACATTGTCACACTCCACCTAAAGTGGCTTTTCTGGGGCTCAACAGTACATATGTAAAGCCAAGGATTGCAACTAGATAGCAAATAGGACCTGGATTGATGGTGAATAAACCTGTTTCTTGCAGAGCTTGTCATTGGTACAGGCGGTATAATGCTAGTGTGTGTTGTGCTGGCTGGTTTGAATCGAGTAGCCAATGCATCGCAGGTGTGCGGCCTCACCCAACCCCTCTAACTGGGCCAGGCGAGGCTGCTTAAACCAGCCACACACACACTCTGACACATCCCTGGACTCCACAAGACAGGCTCTGGTGTGTGTGTGTGTGTGTGTGGGAAATAGAGAGAGAGAGAGAGAGTGTGTATGTGTGTGTGTGTGTGTGTGTGTGTGTGTGTGTGTGTGTGTGTGTGTGTGTGTGTGTGTGTGTGTAACAAAATGCCAAGGACACATTTATTGCCTAAATCTATTTCATTTTTTAATTATTTATGGCAGGCCAGCATTGAGCTATACCGTATTGAAAAATAAACTTCATTAACCATCTTCATTCATCCCATACACTTGACAAAAGATTACAAAGTAGACAACGGTAGTTCTGTGTCACACATAGGCCTACATCATTATGGCTAAAATGATTCAGCAAAACCATTTTAACCCCTCCGTAAACACCCCAACTGATTTTGTGTTCTTGTCCTCTTTCTTTGTTTGTTTGGGTTTTTTTTTTTTAAATAAAGTGCCTTGAGATTCATCAATGGATTATTCATCCACAACATCTGGACTCATTGATTTAAACTTGGCAACCCCCGTTTACAATTGTGTTTTCTCGAACAGGACACTTATAACACACCAAGTAAATGTAAATTCCATACATACGCAATAGGCACAAAATAGCTTATGAAAAAAGAAACGTCAGCTTAAAACGTCATTGAAATTTCTATTCAAATATATTATCAGTAGCCTCGATATATTTTTTATTTTGTCTACATGAAAAAAGAGGGACCTAATAGACTGATCTACCCGGCATATAAAGTGGTCAAACGGATTTATTTCCAAACTGTGCTGTGCTATGATTATTTGAGGAAGTGAATAGCAATTACATGAAGGCTCTCGGTCCCCTAGGAGCATTCACAGGCCCCTGCCGTTCATAGACCGCTGACCACCAGGAGGCAAAGGAAGAACACTATCACGTCTACGCGGAAACGAGGACCCCTGGTGGCCGAGGAGGGAACGTTCAGTGTGCCGTTCAGCGCCAGGCACGAGGTCGTGGTGCTGAGGCAGCACTCCTGGAGACAGGTGGTGGTGGAGCTGGTGCACCAGGTCTGGCTGGAGCAGTTGGTGGTGCAGCCGGCCGTCCACTGCACCTTGGAGTTGACGAGCTCCTTCCGTAGCTGCCATGGTAACAGAGACACATATATAATACTACACATATAATAATACTAATAATACTAATAGTGCGACTAATAATAACAAGACTACTACTACTACTACTACTACTAATAATAATAATATAGTATTCCAATTATTATTAATATTATGATGATGTTGATTATTATTATTATTATTATTATCCTTACCTGACAATATTTCTGTGTTTCTCCGCAGGTTTCCATTGTAGTGAAGCTTTTGTAGCAGTCTCCCTCACTGCATGTACCAGTGTGACACTTGTTCCCCTTCAAAATAAAACCAAAACAAAACAATGAATTGATTAGCATATACACCACCATATCATTACTATCCTTACTATAAGGATACACGCATGCACGCACGCACGCGCACCCACACGCACACACACACACACACACGCACGCACGCATGCACACAGTTGGCCTTACGTTGTTAGAGGTGGTAGAGGGAGGATTGGTGCTGGACTGGGTAGGGGCGGGGTTCATTGTGGTGGTGGTCATCACTGAGGAAGAGACAAAACACATCAGAACACATCATGACCAGCCTACAACCAGACTACAGCAAAACTACAGTCAGCCTACAATCAGACTACAACCAGACTACAACAAAACTACAGTCAGCCTACAATCAGACTACAACCAGACTAACCAGAATACAAACAGCCTATGATCAGCCTAAAATCAGGCTAAGACCCGCCCACAACCAGCCTACATTCATACGACAACCAGTTTATCCAACCAGCCTACAACCATATAATCATACTACAGCTAGCCTACTACCAGTCTACATACTACTACTACATACTATAACCAGTCTACAACCACCTTACAAAAAAGACCACAACCCAGCCTACAACCTGCCTACCATCAGCCTACAACCTGCCTACAACCAGCCTAAAATCAGCCACAACCAGCCTAAAATCAGCCAACAACCAGCCTACAACCATTCTACAACCAGCATCCAAACAGCCTAAAAACCAATCCTACAATCAGCCTGCAATCAGCTTAAAACCAGCCTACAATCTAACTGTATATATGTTAGTATGTATGTATGTCTGTTCATAATGTCGGTACGTTTCGAAGAGGCACATGACTAGGCTAGCCTAAAACCAGTCTAAAACCAGACTTCAACCTGTCTACAATCGGCCTACAGTCAGTTTAGAACCAAGACCATGGGGGGGGGGGGGGGGGTGTCCTTCCCACCTGGGGTCATAGTGGGCATCATCATGGTGAAGGTGGCGTTGAGGCAGTCTGTGGTGTTGCAGCAGACGCTGGAGCAGTTGGTCTGCGATGTGTTCGTACACAGGTCCACGCAGTCGTCAGTGCAACTCACCGTGTAGCTCATGTCTGTCTCCCTGAACACCTGACACACACACACACGCACGCACACACACACACACACACACGCAAACACAGGCATACACAAACACATACACATACACCGACACACACAAACACATACACCGACACACACAATCACACACCACATCATTCAACATTCAGTGTGTTAATTAATCAATGTGAAGAGAAAATGCGTAATTTACAATTATCCCAGATTTGTCTGTCAAAGATTTTAATTTATTACTGGAATTTTACGGGCTAAATTATTACTCAATGATACACACATATATAACCCCTCGGGATATAACCCGAGGGGTTATATCCACATAAATCATTAACGCTAAACCAGCATAGCATTTCTCCATATGATAAGTGCCAACAGATCCCTCCCTGATGTATGAAGAGTGTTTCTACTATGAGTTTAAACACGGCTCTGTACCTGACAGTAGTTAGAACATGAGGTGCTGTTCATACTGAAGTACGCAGAGTAGCAGTCAGAGTAGTTACACGTTAACATGGGACAGGATATCTGCAGGGGGAGAGAGACACAGGCAAATACACATAGAGGGATAGAGAGAGAGAGATGACTATATTACTACCATTACCTTTAGTAATTAGTCATTTATCCCGCTTTTATAAACGAGATACATGTCATTAAGGAGGAGGGGAGGGGGTTCCGGCATCTTGCTCAGGGAACTCTACATGCTGAGAATAGGCTGAGAGACAGACAGACAATACGGGAGAGAGACAGAGAGATAAAATGACAAACAATAAGAGAGATAAAGTGACAAACAACGAGAGAGAGAGAGAGAGAGAGAGAGAGAGAGAGAGAGAGAGAGAGAGAGAGAAGAGAGAGAGAAAGGACAGACGGGCAAGGTCAGGTGTCAATCTGCGTTTGACCTCACAAACAGATTGTCCAGACATGACCTCAACACAGAATTATTTCCGCTGCTTAATGATTTGTACCGATGCCGAAAATAATCAGCAATTCTAATCGCCTCCGACAGTATATGCAGTTGACCAGCCGACAGAAGACAAGTTGAACGCTCCTCAGAAGAATGGAGAGAAGGTGGAGGTTAAGAGAAGGAGGAGTATAGAGAGAAAGACACAAGCGTGCGCTCACCATACTGGTCATCATGGTGGAATTGGCCCCTGCAAGCAAGCACACAGGAATACCCATTACTTACATACATTGTAGGTAATATACTTACAACACTGTGTATGCATGTAATATGCTTATTTTCAAAAAAATTATAAACCTTTATTTAGCCAGGTAGAGACTCATTGAGATTTGAGAAATCTCTTTTTCAAGAGAGACCTGGATATATGCAGAAACAAACAACACATATGACTACTACACAAACAGACAACAACTACTATGGCTTCTGCACAAACAGGAAGGTTTGGTGGCATAGAGGGTGTCTATATTCTCCTCCTTTATCCTAGCCTTTAGCATGGGAGGCCAACCAGTGACCCTGGCAGGGTTCATGCTATGTTCTACCAATTGAGCCTTACAGGAAAAAATCATTTAAAACCTAAACCCGTACTCATTCTGGCATAGAAATAGCTAAGAAAAGGACATGAGCCAGTTGACATTTTGATGTAGTTTCAGGCGGTTTAAACAAACAGTTGTATAATTTGTATACGTAGGCTATCCATAGGGATCATGGACGCACCCCAAGTGGAGTTGGGTGACATCCAAGGCGTGCTGGTGGGCATTGCGCTGGAACTTGCGTTGGAGGAGGTGGCGCTCTGCTGCGTCGTGTTGATGCTCATGGGCGTGGGGGTGACGCCAGTAGTCGTGGTGACCATGGGGGGGGTGGGGGGGTCCTTCCCACCTGGGGTCATAGTGGGCATCATCATGGTGAAGGTGGCGTTGAGGCAGTCTGTGGTGTTGCAGCAGGCGCTGGAGCAGTTGGTCTGCGATGTGTTCGTACACAGGTCCACGCAGTCGTCAGTGCAACTCACCGTGTAGCTCATGTCTGTCTCCCTGAACACCTGACACACACACACACGCACGCACACACACACACACACACACGCAAACACAGGCATACACAAACACATACACATACACCGACACACACAAACACATACACCGACACACACAATCACACACACATCATTCAACATTCAGTGTGTTAATTAATCAATGTGAAGAGAAAATGCGTAATTTACAATTATCCCAGATTTGTCTGTCAAAGATTTTAATTTATTACTGGAATTTTACGGGCTAAATTATTACTCAATGATACACACATATATAACCCCTCGGGATATAACCCGAGGGGTTATATCCACATAAATCATTAACGCTAAACCAGCATAGCATTTCTCCATATGATAAGCGCCAACAGATCCCTCCCTGATGTATGAAGAGTGTTTCTACTATGAGTTTAAACACGGCTCTGTACCTGACAGTAGTTAGAACATGAGGTGCTGTTCATACTGAAGTACGCAGAGTAGCAGTCAGAGTAGTTACACGTTAACATGGGACAGGATATCTGCAGGGGGAGAGAGACACAGGCAAATACACATAGAGGGATAGAGAGAGAGAGATGACTATATTACTACCATTACCTTTAGTAATTAGTCATTTATCCCGCTTTTATAAACGAGATACATGTCATTAAGGAGGAGGGGAGGGGGTTCCGGCATCTTGCTCAGGGAACTCTACATGCTGAGAATAGGCTGAGAGACAGACAGACAATACGGGAGAGAGACAGAGAGATAAAATGACAAACAATAAGAGAGATAAAGTGACAAACAACGAGAGAGAGAGAGAGAGAGAGAGTTTATCCAACCAGCCTACAACCATATAATCATACTACAGCTAGCCTACTACCAGTCTACATACTACTACTACATACTATAACCAGTCTACAACCACCTTACAAAAAAGACCACAACCAGCCTACAACCTGCCTACCATCAGCCTACAACCTGCCTACAACCAGCCTAAAATCAGCCAACAACCAGCCTAAAATCAGCCAACAACCAGCCTACAACCATTCTACAACCAGCATCCAAACAGCCTAAAAACCAATCCTACAATCAGCCTGCAATCAGCTTAAAACCAGCCTACAATCTAACTGTATATATGTTAGTATGTATGTATGTCTGTTCATAATGTCGGTACGTTTCGAAGAGGCACATGACTAGGCTAGCCTAAAACCAGTCTAAAACCAGACTTCAACCTGTCTACAATCGGCCTACAGTCAGTTTAGAACCAAGACCATGGGGGGGGTGGGGGGGTCCTTCCCACCTGGGGTCATAGTGGGCATCATCATGGTGAAGGTGGCGTTGAGGCAGTCTGTGGTGTTGCAGCAGGCGCTGGAGCAGTTGGTCTGCGATGTGTTCGTACACAGGTCCACGCAGTCGTCAGTGCAACTCACCGTGTAGCTCATGTCTGTCTCCCTGAACACCTGACACACACACACACGCACGCACACACACACACACACACACGCAAACACAGGCATACACAAACACACACATACACGACACACACAAACACATACACCGACACACACAATCACACACACATCATTCAACATTCAGTGTGTTAATTAATCAATGTGAAGAGAAAATGCGTAATTTACAATTATCCCAGATTTGTCTGTCAAAGATTTTAATTTATTACTGGAATTTTACGGGCTAAATTATTACTCAATGATACACACATATATAACCCCTCGGGATATAACCCGAGGGGTTATATCCACATAAATCATTAACGCTAACCAGCAACTTTCGTGAAAGTCAAAGCGCGACGCCCCTTCCAGTCCAGATGTTGCAGATCTCGTTCCAGGGAGAGGCTGCCACGCAGTGATTCAACTTCACTCTGCCGAGCGCCGAGTGACGTCACACGGCTGTCAGTAGAGGCATTTTAATTGGATTATAATATGATACCAAATCCCAACGGCATTATATTAGAATAGATTTATGCTCTACATGGGGGTGGGCTATATTCAGATAATACGCCTCCTATACAACGGGGTACTTTGTGTGACTACATGTCCTTTGGTCTCCTTCCAGTTCACATGTGTTCAAGGTCACTCTAATTTGATGTGAGCACAAGTTTCTTATTTCTCCCCCTCTGAAAGCACCACTTGCTCTGCCGTGTGGTAGATTCAACATTGTCCACACTCCACGCTAAAGTGGCTTTTCTTGGGGCTTCAACAGTACATATGTAAAGCCAAGGATTGCAACTAGATAGCAAATAGGAACCTGGATTGATGGTGAATAAACCTGTTTCTTGCAGAGCTTGTCATTGGTACAGGCGGTATAATGCTAGTGTGTGTTGTGCTGGCTGGTTTGAATCGAGTAGCCAATGCATCGCAGGTGTGCGGCCTCACCCAACCCCTCTAACTGGGCCAGGCGAGGCTGCTTAAACCAGCCACACACACACTCTGACACATCCCTGGACTCCACAAGACAGGCTCTGGTGTGTGTGTGTGTGTGTGTGGGAAATAGAGAGAGAGAGAGAGAGTGTGTATGTGTTGTGTGTGTGTGGTGTGTGTGTGCTGTGTGTGTGTGTAACAAAATGCCAAGGACACATTTATTGCCTAAATCTATTTCATTTTTTAATTATTTATGGCAGGCCAGCATTGAGCTATACCGTATTGAAAAATAAACTTCATTAACCATCTTCATTCATCCCATACACTTGACAAAAGATTACAAAGTAGACAACGGTAGTTCTGTGTCACACATAGGCCTACATCATTATGGCTAAAATGATTCAGCAAAACCATTTTAACCCCTCCGTAAACACCCCAACTGATTTGTGTTCTTGTCCTCTTTCTTTGTTTGTTTGGGTTTTTTTTTTTTAAATAAAGTGCCTTGAGATTCATCAATGCATTATTCATCCACAACATCTGGACTCATTGATTTAAACTTGGCAACCCCCGTTTACAATTGTGTTTTCTCGAACAGGACATTTATAACACACCAAGTAAATGTAAATTCCATACATACGCAATAGGCACAAAATAGCTTATGAAAAAAGAAACGTCAGCTTAAAACGTCATTGAAATTTCTATTCAAATATATTATCAGTAGCCTCGATATATTTTTTATTTTGTCTACATGAAAAAAGAGGGACCTAATAGACTGATCTACCCGGCATATAAAGTGGTCAAACGGATTTATTTCCAAACTGTGCTGTGCTATGATTATTTGAGGAAGTGAATAGCAATTACATGAAGGCTCTCGGTCCCCTAGGAGCATTCACAGGCCCCTGCCGTTCATAGACCGCTGACCACCAGGAGGCAAAGGAAGAACACTATCACGTCTACGCGGAAACGAGGACCCCTGGTGGCCGAGGAGGGAACGTTCAGTGTGCCGTTCAGCGCCAGGCACGAGGTCGTGGTGCTGAGGCAGCACTCCTGGAGACAGGTGGTGGTGGAGCTGGTGCACCAGGTCTGGCTGGAGCAGTTGGTGGTGCAGCCGGCCGTCCACTGCACCTTGGAGTTGACGAGCTCCTTCCGTAGCTGCCATGGTAACAGAGACACATATATAATACTACACATATAATAATACTAATAATACTAATAGTGCGACTAATAATAACAAGACTACTACTACTACTACTACTACTAATAATAATAATATAGTATTCCAATTATTATTAATATTATGATGATGTTGATTATTATTATTATTATTATTATCCTTACCTGACAATATTTCTGTGTTTCTCCGCAGGTTTCCATTGTAGTGAAGCTTTTGTAGCAGTCTCCCTCACTGCATGTACCAGTGTGACACTTGTTCCCCTTCAAAATAAAACCAAAACAAAACAATGAATTGATTAGCATATACACCACCATATCATTACTATCCTTACTATAAGGATACACGCATGCACGCACGCACGCGCACCCACACGCACACACACACACACACACGCACGCACGCATGCACACAGTTGGCCTTACGTTGTTAGAGGTGGTAGAGGGAGGATTGGTGCTGGACTGGGTAGGGGCGGGGTTCATTGTGGTGGTGGTCATCACTGAGGAAGAGACAAAACACATCAGAACACATCATGACCAGCCTACAACCAGACTACAGCAAAACTACAGTCAGCCTACAATCAGACTACAACCAGACTACAACAAAACTACAGTCAGCCTACAATCAGACTACAACCAGACTAACCAGAATACAAACAGCCTATGATCAGCCTAAAATCAGGCTAAGACCCGCCCACAACCAGCCTACATTCATACGACAACCAGTTTATCCAACCAGCCTACAACCATATAATCATACTACAGCTAGCCTACTACCAGTCTACATACTACTACTACATACTATAACCAGTCTACAACCACCTTACAAAAAAGACCACAACCAGCCTACAACCTGCCTACCATCAGCCTACAACCTGCCTACAACCAGCCTAAAATCAGCCAACAACCAGCCTAAAATCAGCCAACAACCAGCCTACAACCATTCTACAACCAGCATCCAAACAGCCTAAAAACCAATCCTACAATCAGCCTGCAATCAGCTTAAAACCAGCCTACAATCTAACTGTATATATGTTAGTATGTATGTATGTCTGTTCATAATGTCGGTACGTTTCGAAGAGGCACATGACTAGGCTAGCCTAAAACCAGTCTAAAACCAGACTTCAACCTGTCTACAATCGGCCTACAGTCAGTTTAGAACCAAGACCATGGGGGGGGGGGGGGGTGTCCTTCCCACCTGGGGTCATAGTGGGCATCATCATGGTGAAGGTGGCGTTGAGGCAGTCTGTGGTGTTGCAGCAGGCGCTGGAGCAGTTGGTCTGCGATGTGTTCGTACACAGGTCCACGCAGTCGTCAGTGCAACTCACCGTGTAGCTCATGTCTGTCTCCCTGAACACCTGACACACACACACACGCACGCACACACACACACACACACACGCAAACACAGGCATACACAAACACATACACATACACCGACACACACAAACACATACACCGACACACACAATCACACACACATCATTCAACATTCAGTGTGTTAATTAATCAATGTGAAGAGAAAATGCGTAATTTACAATTATCCCAGATTTGTCTGTCAAAGATTTTAATTTATTACTGGAATTTTACGGGCTAAATTATTACTCAATGATACACACATATATAACCCCTCGGGATATAACCCGAGGGGTTATATCCACATAAATCATTAACGCTAAACCAGCATAGCATTTCTCCATATGATAAGTGCCAACAGATCCCTCCCTGATGTATGAAGAGTGTTTCTACTATGAGTTTAAACACGGCTCTGTACCTGACAGTAGTTAGAACATGAGGTGCTGTTCATACTGAAGTACGCAGAGTAGCAGTCAGAGTAGTTACACGTTAACATGGGACAGGATATCTGCAGGGGGAGAGAGACACAGGCAAATACACATAGAGGGATAGAGAGAGAGAGATGACTATATTACTACCATTACCTTTAGTAATTAGTCATTTATCCCGCTTTTATAAACGAGATACATGTCATTAAGGAGGAGGGGAGGGGGTTCCGGCATCTTGCTCAGGGAACTCTACATGCTGAGAATAGGCTGAGAGACAGACAGACAATACGGGAGAGAGACAGAGAGATAAAATGACAAACAATAAGAGAGATAAAGTGACAAACAACGAGAGAGAGAGAGAGAGAGAGAGAGAGAGAGAGAGAAAGAGAGAAAGAGAGGACAGACGGGCAAGGTCAGGTGTCAATCTGCGTTTGACCTCACAAACAGATTGTCCAGACATGACCTCAACACAGAATTATTTCCGCTGCTTAATGATTTGTACCGATGCCGAAAATAATCAGCAATTCTAATCGCCTCCGACAGTATATGCAGTTGACCAGCCGACAGAAGACAAGTTGAACGCTCCTCAGAAGAATGGAGAGAAGGTGGAGGTTAAGAGAAGGAGGAGTATAGAGAGAAAGACACAAGCGTGCGCTCACCATACTGGTCATCATGGTGGAATTGGCCCCTGCAAGCAAGCACACAGGAATACCCATTACTTACATACATTGTAGGTAATATACTTACAACACTGTGTATGCATGTAATATGCTTATTTTTCAAAAAAATTATAAACCTTTATTTAGCCAGGTAGAGACTCATTGAGATTTGAGAAATCTCTTTTTCAAGAGAGACCTGGATATATGCAGAAACAAACAACACATATGACTACTACACAAACAGACAACAACTACTATGGCTTCTGCACAAACAGGAAGGTTTGGTGGCATAGAGGGTGTCTATATTCTCCTCCTTTATCCTAGCCTTTAGCATGGGAGGCCAACCAGTGACCCTGGCAGGGTTCATGCTATGTTCTACCAATTGAGCCTTACAGGAAAAAATCATTTAAAACCTAAACCCGTACTCATTCTGGCATAGAAATAGCTAAGAAAAGGACATGAGCCAGTTGACATTTTGATGTAGTTTCAGGCGGTTTTAAACAAACAGTTGTATAATTTGTATACGTAGGCTATCCATAGGGATCATGGACGCACCCCAAGTGGAGTTGGGTGACATCCAAGGCGTGCTGGTGGGCATTGCGCTGGAACTTGCGTTGGAGGAGGTGGCGCTCTGCTGCGTCGTGTTGATGCTCATGGGCGTGGGGGTGACGCCAGTAGTCGTGGTGACCATGGGGGGGGGGGGGGTCCTTCCCACCTGGGGTCATAGTGGGCATCATCATGGTGAAGGTGGCGTTGAGGCAGTCTGTGGTGTTGCAGCAGGCGCTGGAGCAGTTGGTCTGCGATGTGTTCGTACACAGGTCCACGCAGTCGTCAGTGCAACTCACCGTGTAGCTCATGTCTGTCTCCCTGAACACCTGACACACACACACACGCACGCACACACACACACACACACACGCAAACACAGGCATACACAAACACATACACATACACCGACACACACAAACACATACACCGACACACACAATCACACACACATCATTCAACATTCAGTGTGTTAATTAATCAATGTGAAGAGAAAATGCGTAATTTACAATTATCCCAGATTTGTCTGTCAAAGATTTTAATTTATTACTGGAATTTTACGGGCTAAATTATTACTCAATGATACACACATATATAACTCCTCGGGATATAACCCGAGGGGTTATATCCACATAAATCATTAACGCTAAACCAGCATAGCATTTCTCCATATGATAAGTGCCAACAGATCCCTCCCTGATGTATGAAGAGTGTTTCTACTATGAGTTTAAACACAGCTCTGTACCTGACAGTAGTTAGAACATGAGGTGCTGTTCATACTGAAGTACGCAGAGTAGCAGTCAGAGTAGTTACACGTTAACATGGGACAGGATATCTGCAGGGGGAGAGAGACACAGGCAAATACACATAGAGGGATAGAGAGAGAGAGATGACTATATTACTACCATTACCTTTAGTAATTAGTCATTTATCCCGCTTTTATAAACGAGATACATGTCATTAAGGAGGAGGGGAGGGGGTTCCGGCATCTTGCTCAGGGAACTCTACATGCTGAGAATAGGCTGAGAGACAGACAGACAATACGGGAGAGAGACAGAGAGATAAAATGACAAACAATAAGAGAGATAAAGTGACAAACAACGAGAGAGAGAGAGAGAGAGAGAGAGAGAGAGAGAGAGAGAGAGAGAGAGAGAGAGAGAGAGAGAGAGAGAGAGAGAGAGAGAGAAAGAGAGAGAAAGGACAGACGGGCAAGGTCAGGTGTCAATCTACGTTTGACCTCACAAACAGATTGTCCAGACATGACCTCAACACAGAATTATTTCCGCTGCTTAATGATTTGTACCGATGCCGAAAATAATCAGCAATTCTAATCGCCTCCGACAGTATATGCAGTTGACCAGCCGACAGAAGACAAGTTGAACGCTCCTCAGAAGAATGGAGAGAAGGTGGAGGTTAAGAGAAGGAGGAGTATAGAGAGAAAGACACAAGCGTGCGCTCACCATACTGGTCATCATGGTGGAATTGGCCCCTGCAAGCAAGCACACAGGAATACCCATTACTTACATACATTGTAGGTAATATACTTACAACACTGTGTATGCATGTAATATGCTTATTTTCAAAAAAATTATAAACCTTTATTTAGCCAGGTAGAGACTCATTGAGATTTGAGAAATCTCTTTTTCAAGAGAGACCTGGATATATGCAGAAACAAACAACACATATGACTACTACACAAACAGACAACAACTACTATGGCTTCTGCACAAACAGGAAGGTTTGGTGGCATAGAGGGTGTCTATATTCTCCTCCTTTATCCTAGCCTTTAGCATGGGAGGCCAACCAGTGACCCTGGCAGGGTTCATGCTATGTTCTACCAATTGAGCCTTACAGGAAAAAATCATTTAAAACCTAAACCCGTACTCATTCTGGCATAGAAATAGCTAAGAAAAGGACATGAGCCAGTTGACATTTTGATGTAGTTTCAGGCGGTTTAAACAAACAGTTGTATAATTTGTATACGTAGGCTATCCATAGGGATCATGGACGCACCCCAAGTGGAGTTCGAGGTGGTGTTCTGGCCGACCACACAGCATGCTGGCAGGAGTAGTGCGACGAGGAGGACAACAAGAGAAACCCCTGCGGCTGGTGAAAGAGGGGGTGGGGTGGGGGGTTGGGGAGTGTTGGGTTTCGGGGAGAAAAATGACAGAGAAAAGTTTCTATTAATACTCAACGCATACTCCGACACACGCAGGCAGGCAGGCAGGCAGGCAGACAGACAAACAGACAGACAGAGACAGAGACCACACACACACACACACACACACACACACACAGGTAGGCTACCTGTGGGGCGCAAGGTTCGAGACCCAGGGGCCATGACAGAAGAGGCAGGAGGCGCGCTGACGTCGAGGAGTCAGGTAGAGAGAAAGGGATCCTGCTGTTCAATCTGAAAACGAAGGAAGCTGTTCGAAATTTGAGGAGAAAAAGAAGCCATATTGACCATATACCCGGTGGAGACTTAATCGGTTTTGTTTTTTTTGTTAATTTTGGTCCGAAATTACAAAAGGTTGTGTGTTACATATGCTTTCATTGTCGGTGACTTATAGCCAGCCGAGTGTTCACTTTGCGCCGGCAGGGACACTGTGTCTCCAAGCCCTTCATTAGGTCCCCTGGGCTCAACTGCGGGACTGCTGGCTTCACCCTCCAGCCTCCTGCTGTCTGACGAAACCACGCCATCCCATAATAATGTTTGAGTGAGTCATCCAGCAGTGAGGAAGTGAGGAACGCAAGAGATTTGGGCAACCTAAAATCCTCTCATTAGTTTCAAACCCAAATCTCTGCTTCCTACAGGATGAAGATTAGTTTCTAAGTTACACTTCAGCCTTGACCCACTACCATCATCACCCATGTACAACAACGCACAATGCCAGATATATGTTCCCCTTAATAATAAATGAAAGAAGAAATATAATTAAAACAAAAGCAAAAACGCAAAACATTTATATTTACCATTCCTCGTCTAGTTAGTAAGCCTATATGTAATAGTAGTAGATATTAGCCTCTATAGAAGAATAATTAGTGTGCCTTTCAGTATTGCTAGAGCAGTATCCGTTCAAAGGGTGCCTGTTTGGAACGGACCCATTGCCTGGCCTCTGGTATGGCTGCTTGCAGCTTTCTCCCCAGAACCGCTTATCCAAACACCTTCACACTCATCACTGCACTTCCTTGGGTCCCCAGAAATACACCCTCCAAGTGTGAAGTCCATCGGATGAACGGTTGTCGAGAAAATCGAAGGCCAGACATATAGAGTCCTAGCATTTTTAGGATTCTCCATGAGATCATTTTTATCCATATTATCATTATTCTAACGAAAATTATTAGTATTGTTATTGTTAGTTAATTACTATTTGAATTATTTCCAACTGCCAGCCACAGCTCCATTGAGCTCTGCTCCTCAGTGACATCACACGGTGTCTCTGTTGTGAGTCAGTTGTCAGTGACCACAATTAAAAACTGTTTGTTCCACCGTCTCCTCCGGGAAAACCTGCTGGCAAGACGCAGTGCCTACCCCCGCCCCCCCCACCTCCTCCTCCTCCTTATCCCCTGTCCCCTTAGGGGCCCGAGATGGCCCCTAAGGGCCCCTCTCACCCAGGAAACTCTGTAACAACAGGTCTCCTATTGGCTGAGGCAGAAGAATCCAGGAGGATTGGATCAAAGTGAACACGTCCACCTTCTTCACCATGGCTTTCAAGCTCTCCTTCCTCCTCCGATCATCATCTCCGTCCTCTTCGTCATCCAAGTCCTTTAACTTGTCAACACTCATACTCATCAACTCATACTGATATGAATTTTGGTTAAATCATATGTATTTAAGTGTTTGTTTATTATTGACCGGAAATACGCTTTACTATCTATTTCAATCTCTCTGTATGTCCACATTTATATTTAATATAGTTTTATCATTTTAGTTTTATTCTACACAAATTGAGCCAATATAATTGTTTGTTGACGATTTGTTGATGATCGATATTGATAAGGTGAATTGGTTTGGTCTTTGGATACACAATGTTTTTTTCCAATGGTGGTGTTATAGGAGCACAGAGACAACAGCAGAGATAATGAACCCCACAATAACCACAGGCAGGGCTGCACACAGACACAACAAACACAATATTACCAACATTGTTATGAATAAAACAAATGATATAAAGTTAATAAAACATTTATAACAGAAGTTAATCAAAGAAGGACCTGCTCACCTGCTGCCGGATCCCAGAGTTTGCCAGCTGGTAGTGAAGGCAACGCTCTCTCTCTCTCTCTCTCTCTCTCTCTCTCTCTCTCTCTCTCTCTCTCTCTCTCTCTCTCTCTCTCTCTCTCTCTCTCTCTCTCTCTCTCTCTCTCTCTCTCTCTCTCTCTCTCTCTCTCTCTCTCTCTCTCTGCTGATAGCTTTGTAGTGGCAAGCCTAATAACTGGAAACTCCCTCTCCCCCCCAGCAGCTCCGCAGCAGGGGTGGGAGGTGGGGGTGGTTGCTAGGTAGCTTGTCAGATGGATGCACATGCAGGGACTTTGAGCTCCTCAAAGATACTGGCACTGCCGCTAATATTTGTCCAGTATAATATAAACATTTTGCCTTCATAACATAATCAACTCCTCGGTGTTGCTGGATGCTGCTGAGGGGCATTTAATGGGGTGGGACCCATTAACAGACACTCCCCTAAAAGTAAAATAAACAATGTGGAAAATATGAACTCACAAATTCTCACTTTTAGAAGCAAGAAGAGGGAGGTGTTAACCACCCCCCAAACCCCACCCCACCCGAATACAGACGTAAACGTCCAGTGAGAGTTTGGGAGACATGATGCGTTGGACACAGGCCTGGGGGCTGCGGTGGCGGTGGTCCAGGCGACTGGAAGTGTCCTGTCTGTGTCCTCGCCTGCATAATTCTATAGGAAAGCACCAGACACCCGGTGAGAAATCAAAACCCCACTCGGTGCCAGCCTTGGAAGCCCCCCCCCCCCCCCCCCCACAGACGGCTACAATTACCCCTTTGTCCCACGCCAAGAACGTAGAATTCCTGGGCAAGACACAAGAGTAGACAAGAAGTCATGTGACCCAATGACTCTCGGACCCGGAAGCCATTTCTGGTTTATTAGTGCTGAAATCTCAATCGTATATCGAACATACTTCAGCTTTTCTCTTTTGAGACTCATGCTGCATAAACTGACTTTTGCAATGAAACCAACGTTCCTGCTAATTTTTATTTTATTTTTACCATTTTTTACTTCTCACCACAGCAGAATTGGTAACAATGCATTGTCTCTTGGTGTTGCAATATTTGCATTCGATCCGCTATATGGTATGACCTGTGTGACACAAGAGATGGAACAGAATGAAGAAGACCATTATTCTCCTCCGGACACAAATGACACACAGCCACAACATTTCACATCTCCACCATCATAAACACAAATGAGATACATAACATTCATGTATGTCATTTTCCCATTCATGAGGGAAATTGATCTGACCTAGTAAGTAACAAGTAACATTATTTGTTTGTAGCAGCTGAATTTCCCATTTGGTATTACTAAAGATTAATTCTGAGAATTAGAACGACTGAATATGAAATCAATAGTCACAGAGAGAATCATACATCCATTGAAACCAAAGGAAACTACAATAGCAATAACCTATTGAGGTTAGGCCTTTGTGCTTTGTGTAACCTCAGAATTTCAACAAACCACATTTCTACATATTGGACATATTTTAATTCACTGTTTGCTACAACAGTGTGCAATATAAATACACTGTATAGCATTAGTCATAACAGGCGAGCTGAGAATTTACAAAGAGGAGAAAAAGAAGCCTACTTTTGACAAACTATTTTCCCAATTCGCATGGCAATGATCGCAAAACCTTTAGTAAGCGTGTCTTGCCCGATATGAACAATAGAGCCACACAAAAGAGCTTGTTTTGCTGGCAGATCATGTAATGGATTATTTTTCTGCTCCTATTCATGCACCGTAGCCTATTTATCCGTGCAGTGTGATATTGCATGCAGGGTCATATTTCATTTGAATGGGCAGCTTTACTTTGAAACCAAAGACACCTCTCTCTTGCATAATCAATGATAGAACACGTTGAGGTGAAGTTAGTTTCATATTCAACACATTATTTTTGTGTAAATTTCTGTCCTACTTCCACAACCTTTGTTTTGTCCAGTTAGTCACAATTGAACATAGAAATAAATAGAAAACAATATATATGTTTTTAAATAAATACAATCACTTTTGAAATATTCACCATGGAAAAACCAAACGAAAGATAATCCATTCTAACAATATCTGGCTATCTTTCACCAACCATTGTGTTAACCTTTGTGATAAAAAAAAAGTCTCAATTTATTAGATAGGATTTTAAATGCAATACATTTTTTAATATTCAACAGAGACAAACTGAGGCCAAATTATTCTGTTAATATATGGCCTCGTTCCATATATCGTTCCAACCTTTGTCCATAAAATATGTCACAATTTAATATGATTTGTAATCATTTTAATCATTTTATATGATTTTACACAATTAAATCTCAATAACTTTTGAAATATTCAACAGACACACCAAAACAATGCCAAATGATTCTACTATATCTTGCCTCCTTCCACAACCTTTGTTTTGTTCATCCAACATTAAAACGTTGTGAAACTAAATTAACGTACTTTTTGTATTAACTAAGTAACTTCGATTCAACCTTGACTGAAGGAACATACGACTACTACTACCACCTTTTCAAAGTAAAACTCCATTCGTCCTCAATTTCTGGTAACTGAGGAATATGAACCTTCCAGGAAAATTTTGCTGATTTTCAACCTTATCTCTCTATCCTATCCACATAAGGGTTATCGTTTCAGAAACACCTACAGTTGTTGCCAATGCTCTTTGTGTCTCTGGGGTGCAGCTCAGCAGAGATGCAAAATCTTACCCCAACACCATCATTTGATAAGTTATTAAAATTTGGTCGAAATAAACAGTTACCAAATCTCACTATTGTTTCAGAAAGAATGTTTCTCTCTTCTTCGCTCTTCTTCTTTGGCTCCTCCCTCTGGCCTGCAGGTGTTGCTGCAGGCCAGAGGGGGAGGAGTTTGTGTGAAGCGGTGAAGGGGGGTCAGAGGAGTGCGTGCTCCTGGTTATTGGCTGGTTTAAGCAGCCTCACCTGGCCCAAGTCAGGCTGATTAGACTCTGGGGCCGGGTGAGGCTGCACACGTGTGGTGCATTGGGGTAATCAAGGCACACATGATATACTACCTGTAGCCCCATTTGAATTGTCCCAAAAATAGGTCCTAAGTCCTTTCCCAACGACTTTACCTTAGCTCAAACTCATCCTCCTGTCTGCTCAAATGTGAATCCCAATTAGTGTTATTGTTTACACAATGACTTCCATGATGATCGGTTGTTTCCGTGAACAGCCGAATGGTGCGTCGCTTAAATGTTCCTGCCGCAAGGAATAATGGGACGCCACTATCTCCTTTCCTTTCGTAAAGGAAGGTCCAGTGTATCATATGCTATAGGAGGTATTAAAGGAAGCATTGAACCATCTTTCCTTAGTGTTTGGAGAATTCAAACAGCCCTTAACATGGCTGCCACGTAGGTACTTACGGGTCATTCACTCAGTAAGGAAACTTCCTCAGCAAAAAAGAGGATTCGAAAGGGGCTTAGCTATCATCACACACACTCAGAAAGAAACCTGCTCTGTCTGTAACATCTTGTCAACACTCCAGTAAGCTGTGTTTCAACGGTCTACCTGTGTCCCATTCCATGCCACCCCATGTAAGATGGAGGACGTCCTCCCTAAACTAACAACAACCAGAATACAACATTTACATTGGGTAGGTCCAATGATCATTCCCAATAATGTAACTCCCGGTGAATGATTGAATGATATTGCTGAACCCATTTAATTCCTTGATGTACCAACAAAAATGTGGAAATAAATCAGGAGTAAACCAAGCTCCATCCAGCTTCACTTCTGCCTCACATTCTTGTGGAGGAGAAGACTTCTGCAGCACTCTGTGGCGACCGACTTCTCAATATGTCTCTGCATCATCTCTAATTATTTCAGTCGAGTCCCACAACACCCTTCCTCTGATCCACGTCTGAATCAGCCAAACCATCAGAGCACTGTGACTGTGTCTTTTGTTGAATACATGTTGTTCTCACATGAGTGCACATAGTTCAAATGCTTGATGGCCTCATTACTAGATCCATCCATCCATCCATCCATTATTGTCCGCTTATCCGGGGTCGGGTCGCGGTGGCAGCCGGCTAAGCAGGGCCCCCCAGGCTTCCTTCTCCCCAGCCACACTCTCTAGTTCCTCCTGGGGGATCCCGAGGCGTTCCCAGGCCAGATGAGATATATAATCTCTCCAGCGGGTTCTGGGTCTGCCCCGGGGTCTCCTCCCAGTTGGACGTGCCCGGAAAACCTCCAAACGGAGGCGCCCGGGGGGCATCCTAATCAGATGCCCGAACCACCTCAGCTGACTCCTTTCGATGCGGAGGAGCAGCGGCTCTACTCCGAGCTCCCTCCGGATGTCTGAGCTCCTCACCCTATCTCTAAGGCTGAGCCCAGCCACCCTGCGGAGGAAACTCATTTCGGCCGCTTGTATCCGCGATCTCATTCTTTCGGTCACTACCCAAAGCTCGTGACCATAGGTGAGGGTTGGAACGTAGATGGACCAGTAAATCGAAAGCTTCGCCTTCCGGCTCAGCTCCCTCTTCACCACAACGGACCGGTACAGCGCCCGCATCACTGCAGACGCTGCACCAATCCGTCTGTCCATCTCCCGCTCCATTTTGCCCTCACTCGTGAACAAGACCCCGAGATACTTGAACTCCTTCGCTTGGGGCAGCAACTCACTCCCAACCCGGAGGGAACACTCCACCGTTTTCCGGCAGAGAACCATGGCCTCAGACTTGGAGGTGCTGACTCTCATCCCGACCGCTTCACACTCGGCTGCAAACCGCCCCAGTGCATGCTGGAGGTCACAGTCGGATGTAGCCAACAGAACCACATCATCTGCAAAGAGCAGAGATGCAATTCTGAGGTCCCCAAACCGGACACTCTCCTCACCTCGGCTGCGCCTTGAGATTCTGTCCATGAAGATCACGAACAGAACCGGTGACAAGGGGCAACCTTGGCAGAGTCCAACACCCACTGAGAACATGCTTGACTTTGTGCCGAGAAGCTGCGGTCCTTTTGGCCTCCCGGTACCTGTCTGCTGTTTCAGGAGACCCCTGGGCCAACCAGGCCCGAAAGGCCTCCTTCTTCAGCCTGACGGCTTCCTTCACTGCTGGTGTCCACCAACGGGTTCTTGGGTTGCCGCCACGACAAGCACCGACAGCCTTTTGACCACAGCTCCGAGCTGCAGCCTCTACAATGGAGGCTCTGAACATGGCCCACTCAGGTTCCATGTCCCCAACCTCCCCCAGGATGCACGAGAAGTTCTTCCGGAGGTGGGAGTTAAAGACCCTACGGACAGGGGCTTCCACCAGACGTTCCCAGTTCACCCTCACTACACGTTTGGGTTTACCAGGTCTGTCTGGCAGCCTCCCGCGCCATCTGATCCAACTCACCACCAGGTGGTGATCAGTTGACAGCTCTGCTCCCCTCTTCACCCGAGTGTCCAAAACATGCGGCCGCAGATCTGCTGATACGATTACAAAGTCGATCAGCGACCTTTGGCCTAAGGTGGTCCGGTACCAGGTACACTTGTGAACCACCCTATGTTCGAACATGGTGTTTGTTATGGCCAGTCCATGACTAGCACAGAAGTCCAATAACAAAACACCACTCTGGTTCAGATCGGGCAGGCCGTTCATCCCAATCACTCCCCTCCAGGTTTCTCCATCATTGCCCACGTGTGCGTTGAAGTCCCCCAGTAGAACTATGGAGTCCCCGGATGGAACCCTTTCCAGGGTGTCACCCAAGGACTCCAAGAAGGCCGGATACTCTGAGCTGCTGTTTGGTGCGTAGGCACACACAACAGTCAGAGCCTTCCCCCCAGCGACTTGTAGTCGCATGGAGGCGACCCTCTGGTCCACCGGAGAGAACTCCAATACAGCGGCGCTCAGCCGGGGACTTGTGAGTATCCCCACACCCGCCTGGCGCCTCACACCCTGGGCAACTCCGGAGAAGTAGAGGGTCCAGCCCCTCTCCAGGAGTTTGGTTCCAGACCCGGTGCTGTGCGTGGAGGTGAGCCCAACCATATCTAGTTGGTACCGCTCCACCTCCCGCACCAGCTCCGGCTCCTTCCCCGCCAGTGAGGTGACGTTCCACGTCCCTAGAACCAGTCGGCGATGACGGGGATCCGCACGCCCAGGACCCCGCTTTTGCCTACCGCCCGGTATACAATGCACCCGACCCCAATGACTCTCCCTGCAGGTGGTGAGCCATTGGGGTCGGATGGTATCATGCAAATTTTGTATAAGCAAAGTAGTCAGGATTATCACTAGCGAGCCATCACAGGAAGCCTTCCTGACACCTTGGACCCCCTTCAATTTGCATACCGTCCCAACAGATCTGCAGATAATGCCATTGCCATTACAGTTCACAATGCCCGCTCCCACATGGAGAAGGGTAACATACCTGAGGATGCTATTCATTGATTACATCTCAGCATTAAACACTATTGTGCCCGTTACGCTCGTTCTCAAGCTCAGGAGCCTGGGGTTAAACTCCTCCCTTTGCAACGGGATCCTGGACTTCCTGACAGGCAGACCCCAGGTGGTGAGAATGGGCAGTCTCACCTCCACTATACTGACCCTGAGCACCAGAGCCCTCAGGGCTGCATACTCAGTCCACTCCTGTATGCCCTGTACACGCATGACTGTGTAGCCACACACGGCTCCAATACCATCCTTACGTTTGCGGACGACACAACCTTCCTGGGCCTCATCACCAACAATGACCAGACCACCTACAGAGAGGTGGTCAGGGATTTGGCAACATGGTGTCAGGGTAACAACCTCTCTCTCTACATCTGCAAGACTAAGGAGATGATCATGGACTTCAGGAAGCGACAGGGGAGGGGTCATGCCCCCCTACACATCGACGGAGCTGAAGTGGAGAAAGTCTCCTGCTTCAAGTTCCTGTGTGTGTTGATCAAAGGTGACCTCACCTGGTCTAGGCAAGCAGACTCGGCTGTAAAAACAGCCAAAAAGTTCCTTTACTTTCTGAGGAGACTCAAGAAGTTTGGTATGTCTGCAAAAACCCTCACTAACTTTTGCAGGTGCACCATCGAGAGCATCCTCTCTGGCTGCATTACTGCCTGGTGTGGCAGCTGATCGGGAGCGCATCCTTGGTTGCCATCTCCCAGCCGTGGAAAGCATCTACCACACACACGATGCCTTAGGAAAGCACAGAAAATCATAAACTACTACAGCCACCCAGGCCATGGACTGTTCACTCTGCTGCCGTCTGATAGACGTTACCGGAGCATTCAGGCATCAGACTCCAAAAAGTGTTCCCCACAGGTCATCAGGCTTCTCAACCAGCAACAGTAATATAATTTGATCACTTTAAATGTACATTCATAACATTGATAAGATTTACATGATTCAACTACTATGCCATATTCCCTATGCTATATTTAAATACTCTGGACACATATGCTTAGATTCTCTTATGTATTTTTGTGCCATTACATACCATATTTCTGATAATAACTCCACTTTCACACACCAATATTCAATGAACAGTCTTTATTTATGGTAAAGGGGAAGGGAACGTGCAGGGATATTTATCGTGACCAAGTCCGTTATTCCGTGAGAGTAGTCGTCGTTCGTATGCAGGGGGTTATCACACCGGGAAGTGGTCTCAGGGGGTCCAGGGCAAGGCAGGCGGGAGGGTCGTCAGGCAGGCAAGGGTCGATACACCATCGGGGGCCAGCGCAGGAGACGGACCGAGAGGAGGCGTCCCAGAGAGGGCCATTAGAGAACGGGACCACCCGGCGAGGGGAGATGCGCCCCAGTGGACAGGGTCACCCTGGGCCCCGCAGCCGACGTGGCCCCACTGGCGAAGCCCCAGGCGTCAGGAGAGACACTTGGAGGGGCTGGGCCGCCCCTCCCTCCTGGTCGGAGCTGAGGGGGAGGGTATGTGGCAGACGGCCACTGAGGGGCCGACTAAAGAGTGTGGACGACAGTCGGGGGAACCGCAATTCCCCATTCGGAGGCGAGGAGACCAGGAAGTGGGAAGAGGCAATCAGCCTTATTGAAGGTGGCTGAGCCTCGTTGGAGGAACTCGGCGGCAGCCAATCAAAGGCCTGGCTGCAGGCAATAAATAGGAGAGGACCTGGGTGGTGTGGACGTTCGAGACGGGTGAGAGAGTGGAGGAGAGTGACGTGGGAGAGTACGAGGAAGTGGTGGTGGAAAAGAAAGGGGAGGAGGAGAACCAAGAGGAAGGACGAGAACCAAGACCCTGTGTGGGTGAGTGGAAAGAAAGACAGGAGTGGCTGTGTGCCCGACTTAAAGCCTGTCCGAGAACCCGATGGTGTATCGACCCTTGCCTGCCTGACGACCCTCCCGCCTGCCTTGCCCTGGACCCCCTGAGACCACTTCCCGGTGTGATAACCCCCTGCATACGAACGACGACTACTCTCACGGAATAACGGACTTGGTCACG